>QZLH01000083.1:0-29101 GCA_003833135.1 Oehlia diaphana | reverse complement strand
AAAAAAAAATTACAATAAAAAAAAAAAAAAAAAAAAAAAAAAAAAATTTCTTCTTCAGAAATATTCTATTTATTTAAATGTTAAACAAAGAAAAATTAGCCCCTATGATATATTTGTGCATAAACAAATCAACAAGTCAATTAATTTAATTATCCTAAATCAGTATATCATTTTTTTTTTTTTGTAAACAATAATTACGCGTAGTGTGTACTGTATACAACAGTAAATCAGGGAATTATCTTGGATTTGAACGTTTTAGTTAATTATAGCGTTAACTAAAATAACTAATCGTAATAATAAATTACTAGCCTTTTATGAAACAAAGAAACACGCTTCATCAATGGTTTGAAATTGGAAAGAGAACAAAGAAAAGGATAATATATTTTGTATACAGCTGAGAGTATATATAATTCAAAACATTTGGATCACAAGATAGTCAAAATTCACTCATGAAATATCATGATCATAAGTGAGCTACTAACTCAGTAAATCTTCACCCCTTGATGATAAACTGGATAAATTGGATAAACTGGGTAAAAAAATGCCAGCTGTGCCGAATGAAACTTCCGAAACTTTTAAGGCTCACAAGGATTACTACTTATAGACTGCAATAAAAATTCAAATAATTCAATTAATATTTTTTTTTTATTTATTTATGGTAAATAACCTTTTTGTGCAACCAATTATGCATCGTTTATTACAAACTTCTAAAAAAATAAAAGAGATTTGCCAATGAATGATCAAAAAGGAAATTTTGTATAATACATTAGGAATTTTCTTTAGATTTCAAGACTACTTTGTGAACATTAAATGCATTATTTTCTCCCTTCCATGGAGAAACATGACATGATTGATTGATTATTTCTACTATTGAAATAAAAAACATCAAAGAAAGGATGTTTTGACACGTAAAATTCCAATTTATCAATTCGTATGTAAAATTAACAACACTTATCTTTTTTGTTTATTACTAACAGAAAACTATGGGGAATTTCAAATAGTGTAAAGAAGGAGATTTCCTAATTAATTCAATTTAATTGTTGTTTACCATTTTTATAACGATAAAAGCTTTGAATCAATGCTGTGAAATATTTCATTCTTAAATGTATGCTTTGATTTAACGTATAAATAAAGAAATTATATATAAATAAGGAAAATTTCAATGATAAAAATAAATTTTTTTTTTTTATTTAAATAACTTAATTAGGGTTAACACTTATATAATACGGAAAAATCAATGATTGACTATTTATCTCTAAAGGTTTTTTCGTGTAAAAGATAGAAGCGTTAATTTTTATTTAAAAAATAGAGATCTTAAATATGAAAATCAACTAGAAATGATTGTTCTTTTATTAGACCTGATTATTTTCCAGCTTGGTTAAGTGGGTTTATTGAAGCTGAGGGTAGTTTTTCTTTTTATAGTTTTAAGGATCAAACCAAACCTAAGGCCTTTTTAAATAACGTATCAGTACATAAATTATGTATTTATTAAATTATACTACCAGATAAAAGTAAATTTTTACTTGTGATCTTTAAAAGGCCTAATAAAAAATTTCACAAATAGTAGTATTAGTACTTATTTGTCTTTCAAGGAACTTAAATATACAATAACCTTTACTAGGTTCATTTTAAAAATAACATATTTAATTGTGGAATTCGGAATTTTCAGGAAACAAATGAGTTCCATTTCTGGATGGGATAACCCAATATTACATTATAATCATTACAAATATAATTTCACAATGATTGTGAATAGTAAAATATATATATTGTCAAATTTTATATAAAGACGGGTTAATCTAAAAAGCTTTCAAAAATTTACGTATGAAAAAATCGAACTTTTGTGATCGTATCTATGATTGTATCTTTCCACAATAATAACTTTCGTTAACATATAATAATCGGTTTTACAATGTCATCAAAAAATAATTACGAACAAAGAACTTCATATGTTCAAAGGTTTAATTTAAGTAACATGAATAACATGAGAACTAGGAGGAAACCTCAAAAACTTTGTCCTGGCTGTAAGGAAACGAACGACTGCATTAAGCTCTTATCCAATAAAGTAAATAAGGTAGAAGAAATCGTCAGCGATTTTTATAAAAATCTTCAAAAAAAAGAAGCTAAACGAACCTCTGTATTCAACGCAAAGTTCATTTTAAATAATACGCCTTGCGAATTAGAATATGATTTATCGAAGTTCACGTTAGAAAATTTACAAAAATTAGTGAATTTTGCGATACCAAATCACAACAACAACAACAATAATAATAATAATTCAACATCTGTTTAACAAATAAAATTTGTATTTTATTTATATAATATATGTAAAATATATCAGCAGAAAATGATAAATATAAAAAAATAAAATCCTTTAAATATTCGTAGTTGGATTTTTATGTCTCCTGATTTATAGTAGCTTCAGAATTTCTATTAATCCAAATTTTTCGCATTAAACATCAATAATACAATATATTTTACAAATTTATACAATTTTGGTGATTTGTTACTATTTCTGGATTACTTCTGATTTCATTGATTGGCATTGATTACATAAACAAAAACAATACAAAAATAGGGTTTCATTTTTCATTTTCAATGGATATCCAAAAAAAGAATGATCTATTGTTAATTATTATAATGAGATATTTATTCTGTTTATTTTAATTTCCATTTATTTAAAATTGATTCATTTATTGTAGAAAACATAAAAATGGTTCTTTTTCTATCAAACTTATATATTAATTATAAATACTAAATTTCTTATTTCCCACTTTTAATATTAGTATCGTGTTAAGTTATTAAATTATTGAAACTATTAATATTATTACACTGCATAAAAATTTGTATATCGTGGGAAAACTCCAAAACAAATAATTATATAGAATATTCGAATCTAGACTCACCCCAGGAATTTATGCTGCACATATTTAACCTAATACTCATTTAGTATAAATTGAGATTGGTAGGTCAGCTGATTCGAATGTTCTATGATTCTAATTACATTTATACTAGCTTCAAGAAGAAAATTATGTAAAAATGTTAACGTCATTGTATTCTTTCATAACCCCAACATTGGTTGTATCATATGTAAGGGCTCAATAATTGAATGAATACCTTTCAAATTCAATCTAGTGAAAAAAATTCCAACTTTTACTGGGGGGCGACACTTAAATTAATAGCAAAATAAACTTTAGAAGGTCATATCAATTAAATGAAATTTAATCAATCAACGAAATTTAATTTTCAGATAGACATTCCGTATTATATATAAGTAGGCTAGAATTTTAATAATGCTCGTTACTGCATTTAATGAACAATGCTAATTGCAACACCACAACGTTAATGGTTGAAAATGAATTTTTTTTTCTTTGCTTCTAGAAAGTTTCATATGTATAAATGACCAAACAGAACTTTTGCACAGGACAATTTCATGCCCATACTATTTAATTAACTCTGAACTCAATATAGTCGGTCATTGTAATATCACTATGTTGGGGTTTTTTACGCCAAATATTTAGGTAACATATTTTTTAACCAATCATTTTACCTTCTGCAGGTAAAAAAAAAAAAATCTAACAATGCACTGTTGCCCAAGCTTCCCCATTAGGAATGTTTCTATTGGCAATAACTAACCAAATAAATCATTTATTACGCTCGATTTAGTTTCATACTCACGTGCATTCTTATATGAATAACAAGTAATAACAAGTTGAAAAATCCGTTTTTTTTAAACTTAGTAATATATTACATTTCAATATATAAAAAATTCTCATCGGCATATCAGCGTTTTTGATTGCAAATCAATGATCAGATTTGCTAACTATAAGTGTTCAAGTTCTCGCGTTATTATAAGCCAAAATTAGTAATAAGGAGTCAGTAGTTTCAACCGGCTATTCATTAGAAAGAGTTATATCTAACAGCAATATTAGATTACAGATATTAAGCATAAATTAAAAAATCAATTGTTTCTAGTTTTCGGTTAAAATTCGGTTCAAAGATTACATTAAAATTAAATCGATCTTTTGTTCATAGAAAATTGAATGAAGAAAAGCCTTGAAATTTTTTTTATATAAAGCGCTGGCAAAATCTTTGGTTAAAAAATCTATGGATAATTCAAAAAAAAAAAAAAAAAAAAAAAATCATGAAAATCACTCCTTTAACTAATTCTATATTGATGACTCGCGCGTTAATAAGTATTTAATGCGTTTGACATCATCTTCTTTCTAAAAGAAACACAAAAGGCGCAGAAAATAAAAATATTTTGAAAAACTTCCGAGTTCTGAGTAAAACATTTTAATCCTTGAAAATGAAGTAAATTACGACAAAAACAACAATAAAATAAAAAAAAAAAAATTTTTTTTTTCAAGTTGTTTTTAATTGGGAAGAAAAAAATTTTTTTTTTCCACAAATTTTTTACTATTAAAGTCATTTTTTTTTTTTTTATTAGAAAGATAATATTACGATTTATGCGTCGTAACAATTATTTATTTTTGCAAATCTTCTAAATAATAAATTTTGACAGATAGTATTAATCTATTTTATTTTAATTTATTATTCCTAGCTTTGAAGTTCCTCCTAGTTCTCTTGTTATTATTTTATTACTATAAATCTTTTATTTGATGACATTGAAAATTTTACTTATAAGAATTTTTTATTTATGTTTATGATTAGGTTAACTGTTAACTAAATAATTATTTATGTTTAAGATTTTATGAAAAATTTTTTTTAATAAAGTTTATATAATCATCTAACATGATACGAGTTTAACCATTAATTATTATGATCATCCATTCTCAGTTGAATTTTATGCACGAGCCATGCATAATCTGATGATTGATTTAACAAGATCTTTTGTCACCTTGGAAAATCTTTGTCGAATCTTTTGTGAATATATTTTCATTTAGTTGCTCCGTTTTTTTTTTTTTTTTTTTTTATAAAAAAATGGATATATTAAAATAATTAAAATATTAAATTCCCTTTTATTGATCCGAATCTTTGCTTCGCTTTTTTTCAATTATACTAAAATTCTTTTAGTACACGCTATGATACTTTTGGAATTGATAAGACAAGAAGACTGGTAGAAGTTTGTTAAACATATGAAATTAGGCACAACCCATTTCTGATTGGTTGAAATATTGGATATTGAATACTTTTTAACTAACAAAGGAGAAAATCAATGGAAAACGACATTTTTTTAAAAAATTTATGTCTTTAATATCAAAAATTATTCATAAAAAATTAGTAGGGTTGGTTTACACTTTACGGGTGGTCTCATATTATATTGGCTTGCATAATAAAAATAATTTCGCGTCTAAAATTTGTCACGAAGAGATTCTTTATATCCATACTTTGTATAATTATGAAATTCATTAAATTGAGAAAAACAATATTATTTGCAAACAAATGTACAGTACATAAAAAATCTATTTAATAAATACGTAATAGTGTCAATGTTAAATTGTCGTTAGCACTGTCACGTGTTGATGTTGATTGGCTATAATTCACGTGCTTGTATCTAAAAATTCAATGCTAATTTTTGGCCCGAATTATGATTTACTCCATTTAAGTTCACTATCAGTCATATGAAATATTCCATCGTTTTATTAATGAAAACAAAAAGATCACAAATCTATCTACATACACCCAAAAAATTATAATTACCCGATATTTACGTTTTATTTTAGTGCAACCTTTACTAGACATGTACAAGTCATTTAAAGGATTGAATTATATAATAAAATAAAGAAATATATATTACATATATTAAATTTTTTTTTTTTTATGTTTTAAAAATAAAAAGAAAAAATATTTATTTTTCAAGGTCGTCAAATTCCGATTTATAATTAATTTAAATCTAGAAAATTTGATTATTCTATTATCATTACCCTTCTTTATAAATTTTAAATGCAAGTTTTATACAGTCACCCTCATGGAGATTAAAATTCATTATAGTGAGAAATTCACTATACTGAAGGCAATTTCTATTATATATATATAAAAATCTGTACTTGAATTTTTCTTCATTAGCAAGTTATTCACTGTATAAAAATTCGCTATAGATAGGGTAAACTGTAATTTTATAAAATTAACAAAAATTTTAGTAAAAAAATATATATAATTTTACAAAATAGAAAAAAAAGAAATAAATAAACTACTTATAACTATGAATGGAGTGCAAAGTCCAACGACACGCGTTCCTATAAACCTTTTGAGGCTTTAACTTAGTAATAGTGACGATTTAAGAATTTGATTCTGCTAATTGGTGATGATTACTGGTAAGGTAAATTATTAATTCATAAAAATTCTAAATAATGATATGAAAGTAAGCATAATTATATTAGTATCTACCATTCCTCATTTCTGGGGTAAATTCTCAATAATCTTTCTTTTAAGAATTAGTTATTGTTTGGCTCATAAATAATTCTCTAAAATTAGCAGGTATGTCCTTTTCTTTTGGGGTTAACCTAGGCTAAATTTCCAATAAAAATAACCTCTTTACTGATAATAAAATACAGTATACCCTTCTAGTATGCCTTGTACATTATTGGAGAAGATACCTGTGTGGCAATAGCCATATACGATATAGAAGCGTAAGCAATGATACTCTTAAGATTAACTTGACGCAGGGCACTTAGTACTAGAGGTATAAATAATAATCATACTAATCGTACACAAGGTGTATACCAAAGGAGTATGATAAAAAGAGGCCTCGGGGAAAAGAGGAACATGAAATTTTTAGTAATTCCATATGGATTAGTTCAGAATTCCATACATTCTCATATATCCTACGTGGATCCACGTAGAATTTTGTGGATCTACGCTGTCGTCACAGGGTATTCGGAAAATATTGGAGCTATTCAGATTTCCACATAATTCCACAATATTTGACGTGTGGATTTCCATGTGGATTTTACATGGAAAAAATTCCTGATGAAGCAGGATTCGTAAATAACCGTAAGTAATATTACACCGGCTAATAGCTTGGAATTTGCCAAAGGAGCCTCCGTATAAGTCAAGAGGTGTGAAAAGGGACAGGCGCAAATTCACCTGCTGATAGAAAAAGCAAGGCTTTAAAGAATGCATGATTTACCAAATTAAAAGGGCCGCATTATCACTTAATAAATAGTAAACTACTTTAGCTGCTACTCTATAAGTAACCAAGCATCATAAGGATGGCGAAATCTCGTCAGGAATTATCATGTACATATGTAAAATAATAAATAAAAAAAACATATAATATTTAATATAATTGCCCTAATTCCAACTGTTTCTTGATATTCAGAACTTTTGTCTCTACCGTAATGGTAATATCCCTACCCATAAAACCTCATTTCTAACACATCAACTAATAATTTAAGTAGCGCTTGAATGGGCCATAGGTTTGACTTTATGCCTCGCTTCTTCTTGGAATTAGCCGCTTGATTGATCTTAACCCCTATAAAAAATTTTTCAAAAAATGATCATTTGTCTGAGTTTCTTTGGAATAAAACTAGAAAAATGATCATTTAGAAGTTTTTTCCAGTATTTTTATAGGGCGTACTTCTTATCCTCCTTCATGATAAGTTTTTTTAAAAAAATTATCTAAGTATGTTCATAATTGACTACTTTCCGTGATAAAGTGCCTCATTTAGGTTCTTTATCTTTTATTAAAAAAATTTATCTGAACAAAAAGATGTCATATGCTTCTCCTTCTAATTCTTTTTTGTTTTTCTGACTTGAATCCTTCCTCTTTTGTTTCTTGAGATCCTTACTTGACGCTTGGAAAATCTACAGATGCTCTTATATGAAGACATTCATTTTTAATTGTCAGAGATCCTTCATAATTGTTGGAATCATCATGATTGTTTCTAAAAGTCTATCGTGAGAAGAATATACAAATGTTTTCAAATTTAAACAATATTTTAAGGGTTATGGTACGTTTCGCCGAAGTCAAATTCGCCGAAACCCATTTCGCAGAAGGAAAGTTTCGCTAAATGGATATTTCTTCGAATAGGCGTTTTGTCGAATAAACATTTCGCCGAATCCTTTTCCCTGGATCATTCATTTTGTCGAAGGACATTTCGCCGAAAATATTAGTGATTAACATAATTCCTTAACAGTTAACCAATAAAAGAAAATAAAAAATGTTTTTTTTTCGAAATGATGATAAATTAATTTTCCTTTACTGTAATTAAAATAAATGAACAAACGCAACTTGTACTGTGTAAATAATTCGCTTGTCTTATAAATTCTATATCTTCAATGAAATGTTCCTTCGCCAATATGGCTTCGGCGAAATGTCCTTCGGTGAAAAGTCCGGATACCTATTTTAAGTACTTCTACTATGTTATTGTATTTTCAGCCAGTTTCGGTGACCGAATCTGGATCACATGATTAATAAAACGCCTAATAGTTTTTGGTCCACACTTTAACTCGCGTTAAATTAGTTTAATCCTGACTCGATAAGGCTCTTTGGATCGAAAAATCTCGAATTGACTCGCTCTGAATTGAATTAATATCTAATTAATGGAAGTGGGAAACATTTAGCGAAAAGAGTAATAATTAATTATATAGAATACTTTAATTCTCTACCAATTTTAATTAAGTATAGTAAAATCGTAAAAGGTGTTTATCCATTGGCCAACGAGAAATTGAATTGATTTATTTCTTTAACAATAAAACATAGACAAATAAATATAGATTAAGAAACAAACCAAATTATTTTATTTTCTAGCTACGGTATTTACTGTAATTTACATGATATTTGTTCCTAATAAAATCATTTATCCTATTAATAACACTAATTTTCTCTAATTATTATATTAACTGTTAAGTCCAAACACTAACCGTTAATTATATCCTGCAATTTTTAGTTTTTTCGTTAATTGACAAAGAAGAAATTCATAAATACATTATTTGTTTGTTTACTTATTTTATTTGTAGGCTGTACAATGTATTTATTCTACGAGATTGTGATCTGTGATTAATATCTATTATTTTCGTTATATGATGTGTTGTTAGTTAACTAAAGAGGAAATCGATAGAATAGAATAAATTTATATGTGTTTTCATAGTAATTTAATTTTTAACAAATCCTTATAAAAAATTTTTTAGAAAATTAATCTTGTCTCAAATGTCGGAGATTTTTTTTGGAGAAAAATGATATCATTTGTCGGAGTTTTTCTCAAAAATTTTTTATAGGAAAACATATACTCTAAATGAAACAATTTGTTGATTCTTGAACCGTGCTTATTATTATTTTTTTAAATAGTTATTGATTAGATAAATAGTTACTTTTATAAAAGAAAAATAATATAATAAACTCCCGTTTTCGCGGGCGTTACAGAAAAGATTCATATAATATAAATATATGTATAATTTTTACTTTTTTAGGTTTTTCTTTATGTTGTGAAACAGCATTGAAAAATCTGGACGTGTGCGTTTTATTTCACCCATAGTATGCAGCTTACACATTGATTACATAAATTTATTCTACCACAAACTATAAACATAAATAAACAAAGAAAGAAGCTGAGAAAAAAAAAATTTTTTCTTTGATCGAATTCTTATTAAAAAAAATAGGGGATAAAATTCAGTTCATAGAAAAAATAGTGAAAGTAATTCTACGAGGAATTCAATTCTTGGAATGAATACCTTCATATACAACTTGAGTTCCTTGTGACACTTATTTATTACATTGCATATTTTTTCAATGTTTGATAATTTTTGTATAATTTGTGTAATGAGAAATATCCTCTTACAGATTTCCATTTTGCGTTAGATTTTCGGAAAAAAATTTCCGAATCAATTGATCTGATGCAAAAACTATATATATAATTCGGGTTGGCTAAAAAATCGAAAATTCCAATTTAAATAAATCTTGGAACTTTATGAAAAGGGGTGTTTGTGAAAAAATCTTTTTTCATAAAGTAAAAATAAAATGGAAATTATATTTTAATTACTATTGAGGTAATATTCGGTCACTAAAAAATGCGAAGTTTAATAGTAACCACTTAACTTCATCTGTAATGGCTGTGATACATTATTTGTTCAAACTGCTACGAGAAAATAATTCGTTACATTCGGGTTTGATAAGGAAATTCATTTTTAAATTATACTGTTTTTAACATCAGTGGTCTATTTTTAACGGAAAAAAAAATTCGAAATGCATTCACCAAACAACAGACCACAAAAAAACATTTAGTAGTAATGCAATGTCACATTAATATGTACATCCATCTTCTTGTATTCCCCCCCCCGTAAGTTTTACTTACAATAGTTGGGCTTAACTTGGAAAAGAAAAAGTGTCCTCTTATGGCTAAAATCTTGTTATGTATTAATCACGTAACAACATATCATTCATAATGAAACTGAATTTAATGATAATTACCAAGCGGGACGATTCCCAGGTTGTTTTGTACACCGCTCTGTTCTTGTCTTTATATTAAAAATAAAAAATAAAATTACGTGGTAATTTACCAGCAATATAAAACGTTCGGTAGATTATCAAAAATTCTATGTACGTTAAACCCTTTTTTTTTCTAAAGACAACCAAGTTCATGTAGATATTTGTACCAATTTCGGCTGGGGTTTATTTACTGAATGAGATTATTCAAAGATAATAATGTCATTTAAAAGGTTAAAAGAAAAATCCTAATATTAGTAATAATAATTCGGTAATGGCCTTTGATCATCCAAATTGTAAGTGATAAATGACAAAAACAGCAATTTATATTATTTGTCATTTATTCATTCGTCATTTATTCATTTGTCATTTAAAAAGTTATCATAATGAATATACTATTATATATATATGTATAGAAACTTTCTACACTAGGAACCGGTGTCGTTTAAAGTTTTATGTTCATAGTCACGTGCCGGAGCCTCGTCACTAGCGTTACACTTAGGGCCGATTCTGTGATTTGGCCAGAATTATGTAAAGTCAGCAAAAAATATATTCGCAAATTCTGGCCAAATTTAAAGTCAGCCAGCATTACGATGATTGCAAATTAATAAATCAGGCCAAAAATTCAACATTTTTATAACTCTATTATGTGAGTTCCTGTGATACAAAGAAAATCATCGCATCCTGCATTTCATGGGCAAACGTCCGGGACAGCTTTTTTAGCTTTTTTAGGAACAAAATAGAAAATATATCCAAATATTTGCTGATTAATTAATAGAAATGTTTAAAGTTGAATGGACTTTTCAAATTTTTTTAACCATTAAATTTCAGAATCAGATACTGTGATAAAAATTTGATCGAACCGAGAATGTTGTAGTTATGCAAAGATGATCTCTTTGATATTTATTTATTTATTTATTTATTTTTTACAAAGTTTCATACGTTTTTTTTTCCTCATAGTAAAATTGTTCTTTACGAATATAATTTAATTATTAAAATTTCGATACATAATTTTTATTAGTACTGTATATTTATTTACAAATAAATAGTTCAGATGACGGATAAATTCTGATTTCCTTCCTTTGATAGTATAATATCAATAAAAATTTTTGTGTATATTAAACGCCCTTTTTCAAATTTAAAAAAAAAGAAAATGTTTCGTTTTCCAAAATCTACAACTGCAATTACAATATAATAAATAAATTCTTAAATAAAATTCGCAAATTGTTAATGATTTAATTATATCTTGACTTATTCATCTGAGTAACCAAATGACAAATTATATTTCAGTTGATCGCTTACAAATGCGTTGGAATTAAAATACATGCAAGTTATCAAAAGTTTTTACGGAGAATTTGAAAAAACCTAAAGAATGGGTAGATATCTAAATTTAAAAAACAAAATTAAAATGATGATTAGATATTTTTTTACGGGCAAATACAAACATCAATAAAATTCCGAGTATAAGATTTCATTGTGAGAATGTTTGTATGCATATGAAATGATGTTTTCCCGAATTCTATGATATGCAAGCACAGGACAAATAAATCAGTCATATTATTGTTCGCTAAGACATTTTTTTTAGTGCTATAAATATCGTTGTAGTGTTATCATGCTTGAATTTTTCCCATTATACGATTGTACGGTACATTTTTACTTATTTTAGAAAAGATAAAGATTCACTGAGCATATAATTTAACACAATTAAAATCTACACTGGGTTAAATATCCGGTAAAATGTGTTTAATTAACTTTGATCGGATAATTTTTTTTTCGTCCGGCTCGGAAATTCCGTACATTGTAACACATTGTTATGTCTTTTAAACTGTGTTCTATGACCTTCTTTTTTTGATGGCGTAAGATAAGATGCTATTAATAGTTGTTATTTATAAATGGTATCTGATATGTAAATATGTTAATTATATAAAGACAAATATTATACAAGAATGTAAATAAAAGCACACACTAACCATATACATATAGATAATGTAATGTTTTATATTCAAATATTTTCGTCATATCCGCCTGTACATACTCTAACTGATTTCATTAAAATATTAAACATATTGTGTAATTGCCCACACTACATCACATCAGTGCCCGATCCAATCCATCTTTTTTTTCAATATGCTAAACAATAGATATCAATCAATCATTATTGTTTTCCGATTAATTAGCAAGAGCGATGTATATAAGAAGACTGTTATCTTCAGCAGATAACATCAATAAATAGTATTATATATTTCAAAATAAAACTTGTTTTCAAAACTTTGATGACGAAAATCATCGTAGGCGAGCCTTTATTAAATTTTTTAATAAACTTAAAATCTTACTATAACAATTAAATAATAATTTCTTTTGGCTACAAATTACTAATTATATCTTGTAGAAGAGAATCTTAATTTTAAAAAATCTTATTACTGTAACACTTATTATAGTTATTATAGTTTAGATGCATGCATCTAATTATTAATAAATAAAAAAATCTCTATTCAAAAGGTTTAAAAGAATGTAGTTTGTTTATAATAAATTATTAAAAAAGAAAGGGTTGGATATGGATACGAGAGAGAAAAAACAATGAAATACGATGAATTTACTTAGGGAAATAACGTAGACCTTGAACCTGAAGATCCGGCGGGTAAGAATAGGGATTCGAAATTGTAATCATTGTTGAATCTCGTCCCGTTAAAGAAGTTATCTTCGAAAGGATTGTTCGTAATTTGCCGTGTAGTTATTCGAGTGATTCGATCGATTGAGCTTGAATTATTTATCGGACGAATCAATCTTAACATCCTTCGTCTAGTATAACCTCTTTGTCTATAGTTTATGGTTGACGGCATTGGTTGGGTTTCTTCCTTTCTTTTTATAAATTTTCTTTGTGGTAACGATCGATTACCATGCGGATTTGATGTTAATTTTTAATAAGAGATTTACAAGACAATTTCGAAGAGCTTTTATAAAAAAATTAACATTTAAAGTTTGCAATGCATTACAATAATATTACCGTAAGATACGTTCTTTGAAACTAAAAGGGTATAACTTATTCCGCATAAAATTATAAATACTTTGTAATCTTACTTCAATCGATCGTATGATAAATATGTAACGCGCAATTTTATCATAGATCTTACAACCAATATCTTCATTACACGCATGTTATTTTAATAAATATTGCATAAATTAAATTGATTAATCTCCTGCCTACATTACTATTGTTGCAATTTGTTTGGATATTTAATTAAACACATTGTATTCGTCCCAAATAAAGAGATAGTTTTATTCAATGTAATATCCGAATCATCTCCGGTCCTAAAAATAGAAATAATTGAATGAATTTGTCTAATTAAACACGTAATTATCACACCAAAGTTGAATTTATAAACAGATGAAACTTTGATAAAAATCTTTCTATAAAACTATAATTAGATTGACAATCAATTACAATAGCTACACGTTCGAAATAAGGATCTCTAAAAAAAATGTAACGTAACATAGAAACTAAACAAGGAGACTTGCTCGGAAAATTTCTAGAACTAGCGCAAAGATGATGTATTTATTTGTTTTATTTTTTATCTAGCCGGTCAATAGTTATCATAGTAAGAATACGAATTCTATACTATTGTTTCTGTTTTACAATCGATTGGTTCGTCATTGTTAAATAATAACGACTATCTGTTAAAATATAGTACGATGATCCATTGGCAATTTCAATTTTTAATTTAGAAACAAAATAAAAAAAAGATAATAAATTGCATCATTTTTTAAAGGTACGCGTTACTAATTCATCTATTATATTTGATAAGATCAGCAATTACAAACTTTCATTTAAGTTACTTTAATAGGATATTTGCGTGACTACGTTTATAATAATTAATACATGAACCTATTTATATTGTGTACTTTTACACAATTTATTATGGTAATAACTCCGGGATCAGTTATAGCCGGTACGATTATTATTATTTTAATCACCCCCTTTTTATTTAATTTACTTCAAAAGAAAAACAAAAGATAACCAATCGGAAATGACCGAATAATGAGACGGTCGTTCTTTTGAATTATAGAAGAGTATGTGGATATGAGATTAAATAATCTCTCTCGGAGTAAGAGAAATATGCAAAATTAAATAACTTTTTTCGTTAAAATCATAATTTCTCTGTTTCCTAGATTTGTATGTTGATCAGCAAATTGGCTAATTCGACTAAAAATTCACTAAAAATAAATAGAACCGAATGTGACACGTACGCCACAACAGCATTCGCCACAAGTTCATTGATATAAGGCAAATCGGTATAATAATTGTGTTACAAGAAAATCATCTTTTTTTTTCAAAAAAAAAAAAACGCATTTTTTGACAATCGTTGTGGTCGTGTACGATATTGACAATTAATAGTCTTAACGACTTTGATTTCTTTTAATCTGAGATAACCTTTTACGAAAAAGTAGTACGTTCTTATTATGTCGAAGATTTACATATATATTCTATCAAAATTTTCCTTTTTTTTAATTCTAAAATTTGTAAAATTATCGTTATTATTTTACCTCGAAGGGATAATACAGTAGTGATAAAGGAGAGTTTCATTAACCCTATATCTAAGTATTTTTATTTATAGATTATTTTCGGTATATTTTTCTATCAATGAAGCTTTGTAGGAAATAAAAATTATCAAGCTTATTTTACGCGATTATAACAGATGTGGTGTCGTTGATATGACAAGTTGGCATGTATTAACGGTTATAAACTAGTAAAGTGAGTATCTTAATAATATACTATAAATAAAATGAACTTATTAGTGCATCATATTTAAACATATGATAACAAAACGTGTATATTTTGAAATGTAGGATGTTTCAGTCTCTCATTGTCTTGGAAGTTATGGATGTTTGTTTAGTGAATATTAAGGTATTAAATCTGACTCACATATACATAATAACTTGGTCGGTAACCGAACATCTGATTCGATATGCTTCTAATATTTGCTAATATTTGCTACGAGTGGAGATCAGCCTTAATGCGAAATGAAAAATAATAAAAATAATAATATACAAGGATAAATAAATAGTTAGAGGTTTCAAACCAAACCTGGCAAAGACTTTTAAGAAAAACAAAATTTTTTAAAAGCGCTTTAAATGTTCATAGTTTATTTTTAGTTTTATAATTAAATATTATATTTAGATTAGTCTTTAGGTCCGCAATGTTCCTAAACTAATGGTGAGTATATGAAAGAAAAAGGATATCAGAAATTAATCATGATAGAAGAAGTTCAAAAAGTGGTTATTAACGATAAGATTTACCGAATTATTATAAAAAAAAGTAAAACAGAACTTGGGCAAAATGTAAATTAAACATTTTATTATTAATAAAGAATTATATTTTTATATGAAAATTGAAGGCGATCTGATTGGCAAAGGAAACTAATTCCTTGCAGGTAATGTTGCGGGTCGTACAGCACCGACAGATACAGGGTATACCAAATTACACGTAATAAAGAGAGATTTTAAATTTTTTTCCCAAGTTTTGTATTTTATAATTACATTAAGAAATGTCTGAAAACCATAATCTAGTAATCCTACTGGACGTCCAAAAAGTCTATTTGGCGTTTTTTTGAACAAGAAGAAGTGACAAAGGTCATTATGTTGCAAAATGCTTAGCTTGTAACCAGACTTTCCGACCTGGAAAGACAGCAGTAATGGAAAAACATAACAGCTTCACAATTTAATGGTCCACCTTTGAACAATTATTAATTATATGTTTTTAATGTTTATGGTAGCAACACGTGAAATATCTCCCGGTACTAAACGCAAATGCAGCCAAATTGAAAATGATCATACAACCTTAGATGATTTAGATTTAATCAAGAAACGAAGGAAACTATTGATAAGTTCTTGTCAAGACTTTTATATGCTGTGGCTTGCCATGGCATCTAATCGACCATCCATTCATGATTGAAGACACTTACTAATACATGTATAGAAAATGAGAATAATTGACGTTAGGTAGTAAGTGTTTCTTTTGGGAATTCTTATTAGAATAAAAAGCTTTAGATGGATGGTCCAGCCCATCAGGAAAATTTCTCTGGAACTTCGTCATCCATCTCACTGATCTCAGTAATGGAAGGGAAATTCTTTGGAAAATTGTAGATTTTTCTAATGAAAGTCTAATTTCTTGCACAACAAATACGACTGATTATTCTTAACGAGGTGTCCAAAAATTTGCAGGTATTGTAACTGGTCAATCGTTCATTCCGCACGAAATTTAATCGGAAAATTTTCCACATATTCTTAATACCCGATGTATTGCTCATTCATTTAATTTAATTACAAAACATGCATTTGCCAAAAAATGGTGCATCTTGGACGATCAACTAATAAAATTTGAAATGATCATGTAATATTTCGTCAGAATGCAATAAAGACTTTTAATGAACGCTTTAATAAGACTTCAATGAATACCTTTTAGCATATTATATTCATCCTGGATTCCTGGTTATAAAGGTGAGAAAATTGATATTTATCAAATATTCCAATACAAATGTTTTTAAAAAATCAATCAATAAATAAATTTAAGGACTTGGCGTAAAGAAATACAATACCAAAGAATTCAAGCTGCAGCTGCACGTATTTGGCAACAAATGTTAAAAATTCCTGGTATTGATGTCTATCTCAAAAAGCACAGCCACTTCAAAAGACAATCCGCAGAAGCACTTTTAGCGCAAATTGGTGAGTTTCATTTCCAAGCAGCATCATATAATCCACCATACATTTCACAAATAAATACTTCCCTTAGCTGGTGGAGAATGTGCGTACCTATCCCACATAGTCTCCAACTACTTGCAATAAAATTATTTTCCATTATTCCCCATGCAGCTAGTTGCGAACGAATTTGATCAATTTGTGGGTGGCTGATTGGGAAAAGAAGAACACGACTATCAATAGACAATATAGAAGCTATGTCAAAAATTCGTTACTAATTGTAAATCTGATTAGCTAATTATGGTAAAGATAGACAGCTGAAGAACTTTGAATGATATTCGTTATGTTAAAGAAAAATACGACGAAATTGTTGATTATAATGAGAGGAAATTGTAACACAATCCACATAACTTTCTTTTATCTTTCCCACCTATCCCTTAACTCTTTTCAAAGTCAACTACATCACTACAACTCGGCAACCAAATTTTAGACCATATTTCATTCAAGAATTCATTACATACTTGAATAATCTTTGTTTTTTCTTTCTTACTTAGATTTTAGTATTGATTAAATCACGAGTTAATTCCTTCATAATGAATATCCGTGCATAATTTTAGATGGTACCATGACAATCTCTTTTAAACTATCACTAACTAATGGCTGATAATTAATTCCAAAACTTCACTCCATATCTGCCACTCTGTAATTATGATTCCATGATTCGACTTCTAAATAACTCGCACATTCGTTGGGTTTAATCCCAAATACTTTTTTTTTGTATAAAATATCATAAATTGGTAATGGAGAGAATTGCATGACGTAAAAATGGCAGATTTGGAACGCTAGTTGGGTAGCTATAAAGTGTTGTCTGAAGTAGGAACGCGTGTAGTAGTGGTTGTGACGTGTATGTAGTAAAGTTATTAAGAAATTCACATTGATAGTACGATATGTAGTGACATTATTGGTATAAATATAAGATATATAATTTCTCTTATTTAAACTAACGCTCGTTTCCCAATCGTCTCTTTGCTGTTACTACATCAAACATACTACATCGAACATGTATATATATATGTGAATAAGTCTAAGATAATTGTTACTACTTATGATGGCCTTATCGGTAAATAGTAAACATGTACGTTATTATATACTTACTATGTGATGTAGCATAAATTAAGTGTAGTTCAACTTACGCTCTAACGGTTACGGTACATTTCGCCTATTTCCATTTCGCCAGAGGACTTTCACAGAAGCCATTTCATCGAAAGGATGTTTCATCGAAGAGACATTTCGTCGAATGGAAATTTCGCTGAATGGGCATTTCGCCCGAATATTTTCTCCGAATCATCCATTTCACTGAAATATACTTCACTAAATAGCGATTGTCATTTTATCATTAAAAATTCAACGATTTTTATTATTAATATTAATTATTAATAATGGCTTAGTAACAAAATTTCCGTAAATATCATATGGATATTTTGGAAAAATATGGTTAGAAATTTTCGGCGAATGGCTTCGGCGAAATGTCAGGATACCCACTCTAACCACATCATCCAATAATTAATCATATTTCCAAAAACAACTCGTAAAAGATAATATATATAGTGCGGTTATCACATTCTCTTTCACAATCACGTTTACATACTAGACACTTAATGACAATTATAATGAATAAAAGACATATAATAATCAATAATATACTGCTAAGTGTTAATGATAATAAAATGTACAATAAGATAGTTTTATTTGTTCAATGAATGCATTTGATTACGAGTGAACTTATTTGGTAAATTTCGTTCATAAGAATAAATAGATCGACAGTTTCGCAAATAACCTTCGCACTATTGTTTAATAAATGACTAGTACAAGTGTACGACGTTAAGATTAATTCTTTCACACAATACTTAACAAACAATACCTATCTATAATTGTATTATCGTGCATAACAATGATCATAAGACAAAGTTTGCATTATACTTTAAATAAAGAAAACAAGGTAATTTAATTTATCGTTCTAACAATATGAATCCTAAGACTTATAATTTTCGGTTGTCCCAATTTATTATGGGTCTTACTTCTTTTGCATTTTGAAATCTTCATATCGAATAACAAAGTTTCAAACAACAATGTTTTAAATAAATAAAAATAAAGTCTCAAAACTTTCATACAAACGTACAAAACAAGTCAAAAAATAAATTCAATTTGCCAGACCAGTTTTTATTGACTCCACAAACAATGCTCTCGTTCCGTGCATGATGGCGTGATCATTTGAATGACTTTGAGCAAATATCAGATCATTTGAAGTCAAGGACCAAATTATCAGAGTATATAATATCAGGTGACCCTATAATGCTAACCTACTACTTTTATTGCTAACAACTTAACAAATGTTCTATGCTATTTAAAGGGCATAATAGGCATGGGTCTAGCTCATTTCACCGACAATCATTTCACCGACAGTCATTTCACCAACAATTTTGAAATCCTATTCCTTACCTAACCCTAATCCTAACCTCTAATTCCTTACCTAACCCTAATCCTAACCCCTAATTCCTTACCTAACCCTAATCCTAACTCTAATTTTCTTACCTAATCCTAAATTCCCTTGTCGGTGAGATAATTGTCGGCGAAACATTTGTCTGTGAAATGACCCTGTCGGTGAAACGTCTTTCGGTAAGTGAAATGATTGTCGGTGAAATGAATGCGACCCTCTTACGAAAGCTCCATAAGGTAAATTACAAAGTAAATTCGAACAAGAAAAAAGTTAAATGTCCGGAGTACTTTCCTCAGACAATTTTACTTAATTTGTTTATATTTTTGTAGAATTAAGGTTTATTGTAAAGTAATTATTAATATATCTCGTGTTTATGGCTACTTACGTGCAGCTATTAAGCTTTTATTGAATACACTCAATGTAATTATGACGCTAAACTAAGTTCAGCGTTTTCTTTGTGAGTCACATACTATCATTCAACAAGATACAGATTATCATCACTTAATCATTAGTATAGACTAGTTATTTACGGGTTTATTTCGTTTCGTTCGAAGTTTTTTTATAGCTGATAATTTAATAAAATAAACTGAATCAGTAAAGAATATCAAAGAAATCACGGTAAGATTTTATTTAGGCTCCGAGATAACAATTTTTTTTTTTATAAATACTCGAAAATTTTCTCTATCGAAAATTCTATTTACTACTACAGAAAAAAGATCCTGTAAAAACGGCAATAATCAGTATAATATTCTTTATTAATTTCGATATTTATACAAAAAATTTCGGTTTTCTATTGATATTTATACAAAAAAGAACGTAAAATTATAATTCGATGTCACCAAGAAATTTCAGACAAAGAATCAATAAACGAAGAATGCGCAGGTCGTCACAATTTGCTAACCAAGACCGTGTTTCACGAATTAATAATACCACAACCATCAATCGAATCGTTCGAATAACTATACCGCAAATTACAGAAGACCTTATAGTAAATAACTTCTTTAATGGATCAAATTTTCATGATAATAGCGATAACTTTGAATCATTAATTCTACCTGCAGGATCTTCGCAGGATCAATAATTAGAAATATTTAGAAATATATTAGAAATATTATTAACATGAATATCTTCTAAATTTAATATTCTTTATTAGACGTATTTTTTTACTTGTTAGAGAATGTGATTACAATTTAGGTACTAAAATTATCATTGGCGTTTGACGATCCCGTTTCAGAATTTTTGTTTGTATCATGTATTCTGACATCAGAATAAATAATAATGTAGACACAAAAAAAGAGATTTTTCAATTTTTTAATCGATCTTTATATATACTGATCTAAAAAAAAAAATGTAAATTACACGATAGAAATTTCATTGAAATCGTAGAACTATAGACAATTTCTAATTTCAATAATTTCAATGTGTTTAATTGGATATTGTTTGTTTGTCACATTTTGAATATATTTTTTCTTTTATTTTAATTATAACATTTTAAGATTTATATAGGCTGAATAGGAAATTAGGCTTTTAGATATTAAATGAAATTGTTTGCTACATTGCATTAAATATTTGAAAATATTTAGCAGATCATAATCAACTTTTGTTTCATTCAATTTTTTTTTTATAATAATATTCAAACCTTTTATTCTACGTTTAAAGTAAACGAATTGAACCTTTCTTAGATATATGATATGATTTGCCAACAAATTGTGGTCAAATTGAGAAAGTAGTATTAAAATTATTTACATGTTTTTTTCTAAGGGGTAAAATTAAATATTTGTCAACGATTCAGATTTAAAAGTAATTATAGGAGATTTTAAATAATGATAACGACATGAAATTATTATTGTGAATTTATCTCCACAAATCAATTCGATATAAAGTATACGTTAATATATTATCTAATTTATAAACAAGTATCTGAGCTGCTAGTCTGACCGCGTTAATTTCGCTAAATTTCGCTACATTTGGTAATAAAGCTTTTGAAACGTGGGGCTGGTTTGCAGTGGATTGAGTGCTCAGTTAAGATTATGGGCTTACGTACTAAATAAAAATTATTTATTTATCACATGTTGTAAAAATCTCAAGTAAACAAAATGACTCATAGCGATAATGTACTAGTACATATATAGAAGTTTTAACAAATGATAATCGTGGTAATGTCTTTTATAAATATAAAAATAAATTTATTTATTTACTTATTTTTAAAGAAAATTAATTAGGAAAAATTATTTATCATGAGATCTTCACAAGTTAGATGCATAAAAATGTGAAAATAGGTATAAATAATAAATTTGGATTAATTGAAGCGAACTGTATCACCAAAAGATATAAATAATTTATAATAATTAAATTATCTTAGTTTATGTAATCATACAATAGAAATTAGGAATGAGTTTCCAACATCTTTTAACTTGTCAGATTACCAATGTAACCACGTTTTTTACTATATACAGTATGTATTTACTATTAATTCTGGTCAGACTTGCATAATGCCAATTAAATACTCGGAATTATCTAATCATGCACCGAATATATATGTTGAACTATTTTAATTCAACATGAGAAATCTTGGATCAGTTGGATGAGGCGTAGTCATCTATTATATTGTTTCTCCCAGCTGTCGTTGACGTTATAAAGTTCAGCTCAACTATTGCTGGTGTCCTAAATCAAATAAAGAAACGTGTTCGAAACTATCCGCATTAGCAGTACCTGCCCAGCCCTATAAAAAAATTCCGGAAAAAACTCCGATAAATGATCATTTTTTTAGTTTCATTCCGAAGAAACTCAGACATATGACCATTTTTCTGAAAAATTTTTTAAAGGGCAAATATGATAGAAACCTGCAACTTTTGATATACTGTAGTTACCGCGATTAATTTTATATGAATGATTTTCAGTTAAAAGATTTGCAATTCTTTTAAAATTATTAATAAATTTTTAATGAAATTGCAACAAAGATAATTATAATAAATATATATATATAAATAAAAAAATATAGCCAAATATAAATATGATAATAATTTATAATAAAAATTCTTTTACCGAGTTATACGATCAGATTCATTTTTTTAACCGTAAAGACTTAGTCTATTATAGTCGCGCCAGGTTAAATAGGTTCATAAATTTTTTCTTTCTATGGTGACGAAGTAAGGTTTACATTATAATGCATTGATTTGTAGGCTTGAGTGGTTATTCTGTTACTTCAGAAACGACAACAACAAGTGATTTAGAAGAGATTAGATTCATCTTTAATTTTTCGTTGTTCGAGAACTGTTGTTTGAAGTTGAAATTTGAATGGAAGAAGTGAAATCGTATTTATATTGAATCGAGGTCAGCGAAGCTACAAAGTGATCATGGCACATTTGGCAGTAGATGTGCTCTTGGATGATTGGAAGTACTATTGGAAGCATCTTTGGAAAGATTGAAAGCATAATTTCTAATAAACCATTTGGATTGAAAGCTTCCAACCAAATTTTTATACTAAATGCACGTGGCTAAAAAAATGATGTTTCCTTAAATGTTTCGATATCAAATTAATAATTATTGTTTATTCTATTTATGCATAAAAATAGTGAGTAATTCGTCAGAATTTTCTTTGTTCAATGTTTGTTTTCACTAATATCTTACAGTACGAACTATTAGCTTATTTTTGGCATGGAGCCTTGATAATAATAATATTAAGTAGATACAGTAAGGGTGCTGTCAAATATTACCTAATATTTTAGGGGGGGGGGGTAACTAAAGATCTTAGGTTACATACAATACTATATAAGGAATTATATATGTAATATATCTTACCTAGGGGAGGAAGGGTAAGCTCTTATATTAAAGTAATATTAGGTAATATCTGACAGTGCCCTAATTATAAGATCCCGACGATCAATAATTAATATATTACATGGCTTATTTTACATTGATCGGCTATTCTCCCCCGTAATATAATATAAATATAAATCCTAGTTCCGAAGACTCGAAGTCCCGAAACTCAAAATCCCGAAACTTATTATCCCGAAACTTTATTATTTTATTTTTTTAATTTTAAACTATTATTTTTTTTTAGACGTAATAATTTTATAATACTTTGTAAAATTATAATTTTTATTAATATTATAAAATTTAATGAATCAACATTCATTAGTTAGAAAAATAAATTTCAGTTTTTTGTATCTTAAATAAAAATGTAATTTTTTTCATTTAAAAGATATAATTTATTATTTTGATTATGTTTTAATAAATTATTTTTAAAATTTTTTTGGTATTCAAGGTATTGTATTATAACGGGATTCTGATCGTAGTATTATTATCTTAATTTTTATGTTTATGATATTTTGGAGTATCGGTTATACTAGTAGTGTTTTGTAAAAAAAAAATTTTTTTTTTTTTTTAGAGGGAGTTCGTTATATCAAGAAAATCACGTGATTAACATCCCAATTTCTAATTTAGGCAAAATTAAGTGGTTCTAATTCTGGCCGAAATTAATAAATTTCAGGCGAAATTGGCAAATCATGTGGCTAAGTTAATGTTTTATAATAAAAGTTCGGTAAGTCGAGAATTCGTTACATCGTGGGTTCGTTACATCGAGATCAGACTGTACAGTACTTTTGCAAAGAAGGATTATTCACTTGAAAAACACGATGGCTTTCTTTATTACGATTTTTTTTTTTTAGAATAATAATCTTTCTAGATGTGGAAAACGACTTCTCCGATCAATAATCATTATCATGCTAGAGAGAACTACCAAAAATTTTACTAATAATGGTTTAAATAATAATGCTATGTGGGTTAACCGAATAATTTGTTTTTATTACCACACGGAAGATATCCTGTGAATGCATGGCTCGAATGAAAAAGTTTAATATTTATTGTACAACTTTTTCTGAGAAAATCTTACCACGCTACTCCTGGGTGTCTAACTGTCATCATCGTTTACGTGAATGCTATTTGTCACCCTCCCTCGGAAATCACTTGTGTTAACATAAACATATAGACGAAGTCCCTTTCTTGCATGGCAAATGACCAGATCATTTGAGTCATTTAAATTTAATGCAAATTAATTCAGGCCAAATTTATGATGCTGGCCAGAATTACAAATTTGTATTATCACATGATATGAATTATCCTTGAAACAAAATAATTTTGGCCAGAATTATGATGTAATTTTTAAATGCTAGGTGTGGTACAGACCGTACAGTATCTAAAAATAACGTTGATCACACAAAAATAAATTTTAAGTTCGAAACACTTGGAATGTGATACAAAAGATTCTTGGAAGAATTACATAGAAAGAGAAAAACAATGTAAATCGGGAATCATCATTTATATATTCTTTATAATTTCGCTATTACTAAATCAAAATTTTCTCATCAAAATACTTAAATACTGCAGTGAGTGAGATAAGAAACCTTATATGAAAAACTATACATTACGATCTCCTGGGTTAAATATTATTATGACAAACAATTTTTTTTTTTTTCAACTAGCCTTCCTTTAATTGCCCTATAAAAGTAAAAACTCCGTAAAAATGAGGCTTTCACGGATCCATTCACGGAAATTCCATCCGGTATATAAGGTTATTAATTCCGGAAATATGAGCCTTTTACGGAAAAAAAGATGGAATATAAAAACGGATTTTACAGTTGACTTGCTTGCTAGCTTAATCATTAATATTATAAGATACGAATGATTTGGCAAATGAAATCTTAAAATAATTGCCCGTGAAAATTCGGACATTTCCTGTTTCACAGTTTTGTGGGAATATATAAAAACAATCAATCAAAGTAATTAAAATGAAATGTAATTTTTTTTTTATTATTATAATTTTCTTCTAGCGCGACTTTAAATTGAACTTTGCGATATGAGAGGGTTGTTTGCATATTATTGCATTTATTAAAATTTTTAATAAAAAATGGCTGATATAGTCGAGTTGATGATTAGAATGAGTAATTATTAGTTATTACCGTTTATACCGTTTGAAATAGTTGTGTATAATTTATTTAATAATATATTGGTTTAAACGCATTTGACGGCTGAGAAGAAATGCATTATTATCAGAAGGGATCTTATTTAAACCAAATTAGTTTATTAAAAGAAAAAAAATCAAAAAATTCATGTGTATGTATAAATAAATGAATAAAAAAAAAATCGAAAATTATAATCGATTTTTATTGATGAAATAAAAACCGAGAAAATTACGTACATTAAAATAATCCTATAAAAGCTCTTTAAATAACTTATCCTCTGAAGTAATCCGCAATATTACAAAAATTTTTAATACAAAAATAAAAAAAAATTTTCATAAATAATTGAAAGGCAAAATGCCAAGAAATTTGTATGAACAAAGAAGACTAAGAAGAAAACGCAAAGTACAACTTTTAAGAAATATTATGAACAAAACCCACACTGAAAAGACCAGTACTTTCGACAAAATTGTTCGATCGATTCCACCTCAAGTTAATACGGAAACTCCCTTGGAAAACGACTTTTATAATGGCGCAGTATTTCAATATCATACCGACGTTCTCGAACC
This sequence comes from Oehlia diaphana, assembly GCA_003833135.1. Taxonomy (NCBI): domain Eukaryota; kingdom Fungi; phylum Glomeromycota; class Glomeromycetes; order Glomerales; family Glomeraceae; genus Oehlia; species Oehlia diaphana. The sequence goes on along the minus strand of QZLH01000083.1, from coordinate 2,995 downwards.
TGCAGGATGGAACCTTTCTCTGTTTCTTTAAAATAATTTGCCGTATAGAATTTTCCGTCTTTTGCTTTAAAAATTATAAAACAAATCAAAATACCTTAAATCACATTTTTTTGGCGATTTTTTTTAAAAGATATCAGTAGTTTTAGTTTCAATGATTTTTTTTTTCGTTTAAATTTTTGGACCTTAACTTGAAACAATCGATTTCTTGTACGATTGATTACAATATAAATTAAAATGCTTATTTTTGTTATTTTTGAATATAATAAAGTATATCAAAGATCTCTTCAAAAAAAAAAAAAAAAAAAAATTATAGTAAACGCATATTTGTTTTAAGCTAAACTGAAGAAAGTATAATTATATATTAATTTGGAGATTTTGAATGATGTTTTCACGCCTTTTCATTTTTTTTTTCTTTCAGTTGTTCAACAACAGAAACGAATACTTTAATAAGGAATTAAATCATGTGTACTCGCTAGTTCCCGTCGCATAAATTAAATAATTTATTCATTTTGAGAAGACCAAAAGACTATTCTGATACTTATTTGTTCGATATTTAGCCCACATTCAAGAATTTCTTTTTTATGAATTTTATTTGCAACATAACTTTTCTATTGTTAAATTGTTGATATTAAGCCTCGTGCTGTTGCAGATTGAATGAAAAGTGACGATTTTAGTTAGACCAATGATTTGAATATTTAAATCTCCTGTTTCATATTAAAGTTTAACATAATGTTTAGCCTTCTTATAGTCCCTTACATATTTTGATCTATTAAATTGTAATTTATATATATAAGAGAGTAAATATTTTAAGATTTTCAAATCTATACCTAAAATTGATCTCAAATTTAGAATAAAAAATTTAAATATTAATAAAAAAGAGAAAATCTTTTAAATAATAACTTGTTTAAACTAGCATTATGGCTGGGGAAAAAATTTTATTTTAAATTTAGGTTTTAAATAATTATATTCTAATTTAGGTTTAGTATTTGTTTAAGCATAATAAGCATAATAAGTATAATTTATAACACGATTAGTTAAATGCTGAAGGTTTAATACAGGGTATTAAGCGTCACATACATACATATAACGTGGGCTGTGATATGCTTAATATGTATGCAGAATTACATTTATTTAACTATATTGAGAATAAAAATATTAGAATAAATAAATATATTATTTATTTTTTTAAAAAAGAAAAAATGAAAAAAAAAATGAAAAAAATCATAAAATTATTTAATTTTCTTTTAAATACATAGTTTGTTTGTTACGCACGAAACAATCAGCTTGTTGTCTTTCTATTGTACTTGATCAGAAACTAAAATTAAATTATTAGAACCAATCATAACAAGTATAAATATAAAATTTCAAAATATATTCTCATAAAAATAACTTTTTTACGTGTTCAGTCGTAGTTTCAATTCCTGTCGATCCGTTACTATTGGAATATTTTTAAAAATTAAAAATTATATAAATAAACAAATAAATAAACAAATAATATAAATAATATATGAATACAAGAACAAAGAACTAGTGCCTCCGCGATATCCGATATGTTTAAATATATATTATTTTGGAAAACAAGTGCTTTCTTTATATAGTCTTATTATTTTAAGGACTTCTCTCTTTTTTTTTTTTTATTAGCAATTATAAAATTATTTTTAGATCGATGATTTTTTACACAAGTTCAATATAAATTGTGTGTAAATAGTCTTTTATTACAAATCAATTGAATATTTATCAATATTAAAGTATATATACATTTGGATATATGTCCGCCGGAAATCATTAATTGAATTTCTCCGCTGAATTATACTATAATGTGGTTCTTTGTTTAATCCCTGTAATACATATTATATTTTAGTGCCTATCATGTAGTGATTTTAGGTGGTTGTAATACCATTTTTCTGCATTATTTTACAGGGTTATGCAAAAAGCTCAATGAAGAATAAAAATTATATTAAACGAATAAATAAATAATGGCTTAATTATCACATCGTCATTGTAAGCTTACAAACATTACAGCGCAGTATATAAGATTAAAGTGGTTAAATTTAAATTTGCGGAAAAATTCATATTCTACAGTATCTTAATTAACTTAGGAATAATATTGGTAATTAAGAGTGCATGAGAATTTGCTTCTTTACGTAATAATACTATGTATTATGTGATATGGTCTAATCGCATTGTAATTATGCACAATATACTTTAATTTCATATACTATCTAAGGAAACAATCGTAATAAGATGAAAAAAATGATGCTTTTCAAATTTTCACATTATGTAACAATATGAATTTGTTTTCTTTAAATATTAATTAAGATAAAAAAATGATTCTCAAACTTAAACGATAAAAAATAAATTTTGTTGTATGATTAAAAATATTTCGAAAAGTTAGCAATAGCTTTAAGTTGTTAATAATTTGTATTTATTTATCTATGAAAGTTCAACTACTATGTTAAATCTGTATGAGAAAATATCATTAGTTTGCAAGTCCTGGAATCGTTTCCTTGTAAATGCACAGCCCACAACTGTAACCTTAATTATCTCGTCTGGACTTTAATAATTTTTCGTCAACGCTTCATTACATTAGCACAAACGTCACTAAGAATGTAAGAAATGTATGATGAAGTTGATTATCAAAAGATTTCAACCATATACTGTATGTTACATTTAATGTTGGGTATACTGTATACCGTATTCGGATATGAATAACGAACGTAACGGAAAATATGGCTTGAAATTTAATATTTGTACGACGTTAAATTTTTTGCATAATATTAAAAGTAATTGTCATTAATGTGCACAATGTTTACAATAATGATATACATAATGAAGAGTTTCAAAGTGAGAATATTAATATCCTTGTCGGACCATTTTCCGAATATCATTTTCCTGAATATACCTTTTCCCGAATCCATTTTTCTGAATGTCTATTTCCAGAAATTGATCATTTCCTGAAACTTCATTTTACCGAATGCCAATTTCCCGAATCTCA
>QZLH01000082.1:141780-182931 GCA_003833135.1 Oehlia diaphana | reverse complement strand
AATCTAAAAAAAAAAAAAAAATCCAAAAAAAAAAAAAAATAAAAAAAATAAAATGTTAAAAAAAATTTTTTTTTTTTTAAAAAAAAATTTTTTTGGAAAAAAAAAAAAAAAAAAAAAAAAAAAAGGGCGAAATCTTTTAAACTTTATTTTTAATTTTTTTACCTAAAAAATTACGTGATACTTATAAATTGCGTGATACTCGTTTTTTTCGAGGTTTTCTTTTTTGAACGGTGAAATCCGAAAAAAAAAAAAATCATAATCCATAAAATTTTATAATCCCCTTCTCCCCCTCGAAAACGTTTTAACCACGTTTTAAAATATGCAACACGAGATATTGTTTTTTGTTTCAAAAAATTTCTTACATGATCACAAAAAGTTACCGGATCTCTTTTTTTTTTTTTTGTTGATAGACATTTTCGGATTATACCGGACCATTATAAATTAACTTTATAAGAATAAAAGGATAATATTTATAATATTATAATATTGTATTTGTATCAGTACCCATTATAAATCAAATGTGTTTAACCAATTAAAGAAATTTTTTATGATTTAATTCAAAATTTTTTTTAATCTATTAAAAAAATAAATAAAATAATAATTAAAAATATTAAAATTAACCTATCTGGGTTTAAAATTTTATTAAAAAATAAACAAAAAGTGTTAATTTGATTCCCGATATGTTTAGAAGGGGAGAATAATGCATAACCTTTTTTTTTTTTATACATACATATTAATTAATTAGATTATCATATTAAAAACATTTTCAAAAGATTTTAAATTACGTAATCCTTAATGATATAAGAAACTAAATCATTCTCGAAAAAAAATTGGTCACAAGTCATTGAACTGATATTAATTATCACGATACACAATTTTTTTATACAAAAAATTTCCTCTTGTTTACCTTATCTGCATCTTAAATTCTTGGCTTTTTTCTTTTTTGATAAACTTTTTTTTTTTTTATTTGTTTATTTGTTTTTCTTTTTTTTTAAAATATATATATATATATATATATATTCGAAACTCGCTTATCAAATTCATTAAATAAATTCAATCATCGTACATAAAAACCACATTTTTCAATAAATTAACTAAATGATTATTATAATAAAGAAAACGTAAGTAAATTATTAAGTAATCAAACTTTATAAAATAATTATTTATAAATAAATCGATGATTACGATTATTAATTTAAATTATTAAACTAACTATTAAAAATTAAAAAATTGCCAAATGTTTTGATCATGATGCATTTTGATTGGTCAATTAATCCCTATGTGGTTAATCTTAAATGCATGCACACGTCAAAGTTAAGGAGATAATTGTTTTGACGTTGATGCGGCAAATGGATGAGTTAAAAGAACTTTAGCCGTTGGTCTTTCATCATGGTTTCTATAATAAAAAAGGAAATTAATTATTAAATTTTTTCTATCACTTTTTAATGATTTTTCGTCATCAATTTCATCACTTACGATTCAAAGGTCTTTTTCAAGAATTCTTTTGCTTCATTTGATATTCCTTCAGGTATTTCTGGTGAAATGGATTCAACTCCAATCTAAATTCAATATAAAAATAATTAATTAGTGAACAATATAGTCTAACCAATAATACTAGTTATAGTTTCGGTCATTAGGAATACTGCGGTGACCAATATGGATGTCTCATGGTCAGTCAAATCCCGCATATTCCTAAAATAGTGTTGTTAACGGTCCGGTTTGGTCTGACTTGGAGTCAAAGTCAAACTGAACCGATTGACTTGGACCTCCAAGTCGAACCGATGGGGTCATTAATATCAGTCCCATCAAACTTTTTATCGGTCATATCGACTTGCTTATCGACTCCATCAACACCATCAGTTTGACCCCATCAACTTAACAAGTCAAGTCAAACTGAACTGAACCATGACTTAAAAATCTTTCAAGTCGACCTCATCAGTACGGTTTGGTTTGGTTCGGTTTGACTTGTACTTAGCAACACTAAACCCTAATCGACTGAACAATAACTAATAATACTATTTATTCGATATTTCCCCATCATCAGTCCAAGTTAGCTTACCTTAAATATTGCTTGCATCTGAGTAAATTGTGGATATGGATGAGTTCCTGTAAACATTTCTACAATTAAACATCCTAAGCTCCATATATCAGCTTTACTTGTATATGAAGTTTGTTTAACAACTTCTGGTGCCATCCAAAATACAGATCCCTGCAATGAAGGCCTACTAACAGATGCAGTTGCCATAATTTCTGAGAGGTAATAAAAAATTAAATTTTCTTTTAAGCATTCGCGTAGTGAATCAAATATATATATTATTAATATAAAAAAAAACTTACGATCTTCTACTTTCTTTGATATACCAAAATCGGATATTTTGATACCTCCCTTATTATCGACTAAATAAAAATTAAAATTAAGTACCAAAATCACGTGATATAACAATTCGCCTTTACCAACATTACCAACATTTCGAAATTTACCTAAAACGTTAGCCCCTTTGATATCGCGATGAATAATATCTTTTTCGTGAAGATAATTTAATCCTTGTAAAATTTGTCTATTAAATGATCTAACCAACGTTTCTTCTAATGGTCCATAATTATTAAGCATTGTAGCTACAGAACCACCTGGGACATATTCCAAGAAAATATTTAAAGTTTCCTCATCATGTTGTGATCCTATAATTTAAACCGATTTTTTTTTTTAGATATATAATTAAAATTTACAACTTGGCTGAATTAAAAAAATCTTACCAAGATATTGCACTATGTTTTCATGATGTAACTCTTGTAAAAGTGAAATTTCTCTTTGTAATGCATCCAACTAAATAATAAATTTAAATTAAAAAAAATAAAAAAAATATTTAAAAATTTCATCTTGTATATTTCGAGTGTAATTACCATGGATTTCTTCCTCTGTTCATTTGCAGATTGTCCAGTTGGTAATTCAACTTGTTTAATTGCCATCAATTCTCCTGTAATAGAATTAAGTCCCAAATATACACAACCAAAAGATCCCATCCCAATTAAAGCTCCTTTTATCCACTTAAATACTGTCTTGGTAAATGCTATTAATTTAGTTAAATGGCATTAATAAAAACATGTTTATTTGTTTTATTCGTATTAGTTATTTACTGATCTCGTAGTATATAAATGGGTTATCATCCGAAGGATGATGTCCCATTTATATACTAAACCAGTAAATAACTTTTTTTATCATCCTGGATATACTGATTGGTCCGCCAGTTTATAACTAGCGGAAAAAATCTTAGATACCAATTAGTAGCCAGGTGATAAGTAGTTCATTTATTTTTTATAAAAGATTACCTTCTTCAAATAAATTAAGTTGATCATCCTCTTCTTCTTCAAAACTATCAAACCCTTCAAATTCTTCTTCAGCAATGGTTTCATCAGGATTATCATTCAAATGAGGCAATAAACTTGATCTCCTTGAACTGTCATCAAAAAGTCTTGAAGTACGTTTTGATCTAAGTCCAAAAGATGATTTAGATGCCATAGAAGCCCTTCTCATAGAATTTCTAACACTACGTTCTAACTCTTCACTATTATGACCAGGGAAGTATTCTGTAAGATTTAATGAAATTAATTCTGATGGAGGTCTTTGTCCAAAGAAATTTCTCAATTTCTTTTGTGATATTCCAACTTGTTGTCCTTGTGGTATACTTGGTGGTTTTTCTCCAAAAAAATTTGCCAATTTCTTATCTCTCATCTGTTTCTTAAATGTTTCATGATTCATTGGAAGATGTTTCTTTCTCAAAAATAATCTTTCTCTTTCTGGACGATCTACACTTTTACATATTGTTTCAACTTCCTCATCTGTTAAACACCTTGCTACAAAAAAAAAAATTTAATTTTTTGTTAATAAAAATTGTAAATGATAACTTTTGTAAAGGTACTTAAATTCAAGTTTACCTGATCCAGAATCACTTAAAGTTGTAAATAATGAATATCTTTCAACATCATCCTTGATATTAAACTTTTGTAAAACTTTTGCAAGAATAGATTTGGCATCACTAACGTTATTTATTGGAATAATACGTGAAGATTGTCCATCTTCCCCAATTACTTTAATACACTTCTATTCATTTTTTTATAAAAGAATATGAATCTTTGAAATTATAAACAACATAGAGATTGATTAGAGATCTGTCTATAAATACCTGTTTGACACTTTCAATGGACATTATTGTAGTCTCTTGGATTTGCTTATTTAATAAAATGAAAAATTAATTTTAAAAATTATTATTATATTTATTATTTTTAATTCTCACGTAAAAATTTTAACTCACTTTATTAGATGAGGGTGATTTTGGTATATCACTGGTAATTCGATGGCTTGAATTTTTACGAACCACTTTTGGCAGCGAATCAGATCTGGTAAGTGACATAGAAAATGAAAATTTATCGGTTTCTGGTGTACTTATTTCCTATATAATATATTTAAATATATAAAATTAACGATAATGAAGTTTTTTTTTTAAAAAAAAAAAACAAAGGAAAAGAATCAAACCTTGTACAGTAATTTGGAATAAATGTTGTTTCCCATACAACTTTTTAGTAGTGATTTTACGGCCAATAAGATTCTTATGCGTTCACCAATGGATTTAATTTTTAATTCTTTAAGAATTTCGTGATCTAATTCGAGTAAAACGTCACCGTTGATATCATTTTCTATTTGGTTGGTTTTTTTTTTGATTAGGAAAAAATTTTGTAAAAAAAAGTATATATTTAAATTTCATTCAAATTACCAGCAAATATTTTTTGATATTCTTTAAAATTATTTTCTTGTAACCAATAAGAAACTTGTTCAAATTTCCATTGACGAACACTTTCAAAAGTAATACGATTTTCTACATTAGGTGATGAAGGTACACTTTCCATCGGGGAAATATGAATTTGAGTCATCGTATTTTTTATTTTTTATTTTTTTTAAAAAAAAAGTTAAATTAAAATAATCAAATTAAAAATTAAAAATTGTAAAATATTTTGATGTATATATGTATATTGAATTTTTTTTTTTATTATTATTTATAAACAAGGGGGAAGGGAAAATGTAACGTAAATTTGTTTCGATAATTCAAAATAAAGAGAGAACCCCCTTTTTATAGCAAAATAATATAATTATAGTGTAACAATGCATCCTCCGTTTTAGCCAAGCCGATCGTATTGTTTTGTCGGTTGGTGATTTTTTTAATTTGATCGACTTTACTGGTTGGTACAATTAAACTTATAAATAGTATAAATTATTAAATTATGTATAAAGACCTTTGTTTAAAAATGATTTGATTGCGTCAACAATCCTTCTGTTAGACTTAATTGGTGTTAATAGTTGTGATTTATTCTTCAAAAAAAATCATATTCATAAAAAAAATGGTTTCATTTAAATAATAATTATATATCATTTATTATAATTATAATATGTACTTGTTAAAAAAAAAAAAGGAGAGAAGTAATAATATAAAAGAATGCAAAATAAAAAATTTCTATCATGTTGTAATTTGATAGAATTCTCTCTCTTTACAAAAATAAAGTCACGTGTTTATCTTCTGAGTATTGATTGTTCAGGCAAAGTTGATAGTAATTGAATTGAATCTCTTACATCATTTGATGATGGTTCTGAATATCTTCTCGTTGGTGAAAAAGTTATAGAGGTTCTTTCATCCTTATTCATATTATTTTCCATCTTTGAAACACTTGTTCTATCTGAAGGGGCTAATGTTGCACTTTCGGTTGTATTTGAAACATTATCACCAACATTTTTATTATTTATGTAAAAACTTAACCTAGTTAACCTATGTGCACTGATACTACCCCTACCTCCTGGAATTTCCGTTTCGGCGAATGATAAATTTGGATTCATTTCTCTTGGGTTTTTTCCTCTAATTAAATCATAAACTTCTAATACTACTGATTTTTTAGCAGCAAATATTATGAAAATCAATATTCCTGCGGTTCTATTAAAGAATAATAATGTTATTATATAAGAGTAACTTGGTATATATTCTTTAATTATATTGGCACAAATAGATTGACTTCCTTGTTCTTTCAAACATAGTACCCATTTTATAATCCATTCACTGGTTAAAGTTGATTCGGCTAATACTCGGAGTCCAAAAATATAAAAATGCCAATTTAAAACGTATATTATCAACATTAATAAAGCTCCTAATAATGCTCGCCATTGCATTTTGAAGACTGCATTCAAGTGATTCAATTGCCTTCGAGCTTCAATTATAGTAGTACGTTTTGATATAGTCGACGCAACTGAATAACGTCGGTTCGATTTGATAGTTATCTAATATTTTAAGAGTTAATTAATATTGAATGACAAGGGTGATAAGGTTCAAGTGAAAGATTCTAATTTTTACTCACGTGAGCCATATATATAAAAGTTGTTAAATGAGCAACGAATGCAATATAAATAAAGAACAAAAAGTAAAAGTACGCGGGAGCCGAATCCAAAGAAATAAAGCATATGTTTGATGATTGAATATTATGTGTAAGATAAGGAATTATAAATGCTGCTAATGAACCTCCAAAGATAATAGCATGGAAACCAATTATTTTTTTGGTTATAAAATCCACGCGCCACACCGATACCTTTAAAAAAAAAATTAAATTTTTTTTTTTTGAAAAAAAAAAAAAACATTAATTAATGATTCTTACTAAATGTAAATGCGTCATTAAAAGTGAAGAATAGCACGCTATTGCACACGATCCAGCAAGCGTGAAAAATGCTAAATATTTTTTTAAAAAAAATTTCATACAGGTTAACATATTAATTAAGTATTGAGAAGAAAATATGAATATGGTAATATCGTAACTATACCTTGAATTGCGCAATACGCATTATTTCTTGAATCTGCTGGGGTAATTGGGTCAACGCACTACAAATAGTATAATATGTATAATGTAAACTTTTCTTTCAACATATAAGGCGCAGTTCGCTACTTACCTGACTTTGTTTTTGGTTTATGGTGAAAAATTCAGCTCCTTCAAAACACATCACACTCAAAGCAAGAGGAAACAACATTAACTTTGCTAAATGATTTTTTTTTTGACTTGGAAGTACAATAAAAAAGATGCAAAGTAAAATCATTAGGAAAAAAGAGATAATTCCTAATATTGCAAAACTTTTGTAGATAAAATCGAGTTTGCCTTCTTCATAAAAATTGTTAGGAAATGGACAAGCAAGACAGCAATCGTTAACACAATTTTGAGAAGCATCTATACGGCCATTGGGATCTCTGGCTATAAGAGGTGAAGGACAATTATCTTTTGATATTATACTAATAGGGTCTATTTGTGCTAATACTGAATGTATCAGCATAGAAATTATAATAAGCCACGAACTCTTCGTCGATTTCATTTTTAAATATGTTCAGACCAGAAACAAAAATCTTTTTTTTTTTTTGAAAAAAAGAAAAGGTTGGGAGAAAACAATTTTATTGAATTTTGCGTATTATTCCTATATAAAAAAATTTTATCGAATTTTGCGTATTAACCCTATGATTGCAAGTATCCGAAAATTTTGAAAATTAATTAGTAATATTACTCTCAAAATGTTTATAACTACCGAGCTTCAAGCAAATCTTAACTATCTTAAAGAAATTCAAGGCTAGATTCGGAATTTTATTGCAGTAGATCAAAGTCAAATGCTTTGATTTTAATTTAATTTAACTTTCATTAAATTGGTAATTACTCTGATCAATTATTAGGATTTTCATGAATTTTATCGTGCTTTTTTACTTTAGAAGACCAATCAAATTTTTTTTATCTATAAATTTTTGTCTCCTTTTTGTGGAGTAAAGATATTTTGGTTTAGTTTATTTATAATATTACAAGGTTATAATTTACATATAAATTTTCATTTTGTAAATCAAAAAAATATGTGCAACAAATTATGTTCAAAGATGGCGTGAACTGAGCAACATAACAGAAAAATAATTTATAAGTTCCATAAGTTCCATAAGTTCCCTGCTGAACCGCTTACTAACTAATTAAAAGCCTCCGGGTAACCTTGCAACAAGATGAATACACGATTCGTGTTTAACTTTATAATCCGACAGTTTTCTATCATCTTCCAATTGTTTTCCTTTGAATATAAGTCTCTGGTGTTCTATCGGAAAAGCTGTCCTTTCATTATATTTTTTTTTCAAATCGTGTACAGTGCTGGATGGATTGATGATAATAGCGGTTGAACTTTTAGTTGAAGTTGGAACAGTATCCTTAATGAATACTTGTATACCACCTTCAGCCTTTCGAACAAGCCTGATATTCTCGTCTGAACCAATTTTATAATCGGTTACTTTGAGGTTATCTTTAAGTTGTTTATTACCAAGAAATAATTCTTGATTTTCGGTTTTAACTTGGATTAGTTTTTCTACTTTTTGCTTCACTTGAGAAATGGTATCGTCAGAGTTAATCTCAAGTGATACTTTCATTTTTTCATCAATACATAGAAAAACCGTAAATTTCATCATTTTTTTTCCTTATTATTTGATCGTTACAGAAGAAAGAACAATTTTTTTTTTTTTTTTGAAGAAAAATTATCACTTTTGGTTTGAGTTGAGAATATATCTAAAAATTCCGTGTCAACTACCATAGAATTCTCCATTCATACCAAATAATACGCCAAAAACGGTATAGATAACGAAAATGAGTTTTTTAAAAAGGCAACATTAATGAGTTGTTATTCGTTCCTAAATATTTTGTTTAAATATATTTGGTAAAATTAGTTTAAATACGGAAATTTCATTGTTTGTTTGACTATTAAATAATAATAAATGAAAAAAAGATTTCATTAATGCGAGTTAATCGTTGTAGGTAACAAAATTGTTTGTTTTAAGGGTTTCACACACCTCTTGATTTATTCCATTAGTCAATTTTGGACATTCATTTCCTTAATGATTCATGTGTGAGAAGATTTAAATCTGAAAGAATTCTTTATTAGTAACTAGATGTTGATTAATCTTTTTTTTATTATAATTTTTTCGTTCGCATTTGATATTAAATATATTAAATAAAAAATGTCTAATATATCCGAATGCACTATTTGTTACGAAAGAGATAATGATTTTCGTAATATAACTTCAAATTGTTCTCATCAAGCCGTTGTTTGTGTGAAGTGTGTTAATGAATATATTAAAAATCGAAGCAATGAAAAACAAATCTTTAATATTCCCTGCCCTACAAATGGGTGTAATAAATTAATGGAAAGACATGATATTAAAAATTTCGCAACAAAAGAAGTCTTCGAAAAGTATGATAATCTCTCTTTTTTTTTTCTAATGGAGTCCTTATCATGTTTTTTTACTTATTAACATGTTTATTTCTTTATCTTCTTTTTCTTTGGTTCAGATATGATGAACTTATTTTCAAAATTGCGATTCAAAGGTTCCCGGAATTTAGATGGTGTAAAGCCCCTTGTGGAGCTGGACAAATCCATATAGGGAAAGGTATCATCTTATATTATTAAAAATATTTAATAAATTTCTTATTTCAAAAAAAGATAATTTAAATATTTCCAATATATTGCATTTATGTATAGATAAAACTCCAGTTGTAATCTGTGAGAGTTGTGGTGTGGAATCATGTTATAATCATGATGTTGTCTGGCATACTGATCAAACTTGCAAAGAATACGATATGAATAATAAAAAATCAGATTTTGTTACTAAGAATTATATTTCACGAGAAACAAGAGGATGTCCTGGGTGTTCTATACCTATTGTGAAAAATGGAGGATGTGATCATATAACTTGCACCAAATGTGGACATCAATTTTGTTGGCTGTAAGTATTTACTGAATTGTTCATATATAAAGTAATTGTCATATATAACTTTTCTTTATTCTTTTATTCTTTGTAGATGTCTACAAACATATCCTCTCCATAAGCCTACATGTGGTAAATTGAGAAAATGGGGTAAATGGGTTGCAAAATTTTCATTTCTAAGCTGTTCACGTACAACTTATTTAGACTCATAAAATCTCTTATGTTTATATACCTGATATGAAAAAATCTGTTATTCTTTTTTATATTTCACGATATTATAAAAAATTGATCTAAAATCTATGTATTGATTCTTTCATTATTATACCAGGACTTTTTCAAACTTTCGTAATAGTGCAATGTCTTGGTAGGAAACAATTGTAATTTTAATTATTTATTAAATAACATGTCCAAATTTATTTAATTAGTACATAGTCACATTTTTTTTTATTATGGTAAACTTGGTCATTCTATCTAACCTGCAATTGTGTGAATCAATTATTTATCTCTATTTTAAGTATCTATACACGTATCTTATGTAAAATTATAAAAAAAAAAATCACAAATAGTTGTTGTTTCATAAATGGCGAGTTGTTTTTTTTACAAATCTTTAAGAACTAAAACAATTGGCACGTGATCACTTGCTCCATAAACATTCGATCGAATTTCGCTTTCAATTACTTTGTCTAATATCCTTTCGCTAACAACATGATAATCTAAACGCCAACCAATATTTTTAGAATAACATTTAAAGCGATAAGAGTAATATGTATATTGACCCTCAGTGTTTGGATGGAAATGTCTCCAAGTATCAATAAATTTGGATTTCCCTCCATTCAAAATTCTTTCGAAATCTTCCCGTTCTTCTGGTGTGAAACCCGGAGTCCTGTAAGAGTATGTTGACAATATGAGTAACGTAAAGGCGTAAACTTACGAAGTCAAAATATTATTTTATAATCACTTTTGATTAGTATTAGGTTTCGCTAAATCAATTGGTTTATGTGCAACGTTCAAGTCCCTATATAAGTCCAAATAAATTGGGTTATTGTTTTAAACATGATAAGCCCTTTCTTCAATATTATATTTATAATTACCCAGCCCAAATCACTGGTTTCTTTTCATCAAGTTGTCTCAAATATTTTTCCATAACTTCATCCCAAACTATTTTTTCTTTCAATCTAGCAAGTTTATCACCCGCATTAGGAACGTAACATGCTACATAATATAATGACTCAAATTCTAATGTAATAATTCGTCCTTTGGTACTTTCGGGGTTTGGATGTGTAGGAAGGCCAAATGAAGTAGAAATTGGTTCAATCTTTGAAAAAACAGCTATCCCGGCTAAAAAAAAAAAAATGAAAAAATTAAATTAACAGTTTTTAATATATTATGTGTTATAACCTACCGTATCCTTTTTTCTCATCAAAGCCCCACCAACGATATTTATATTTCTTAGAATCAACTACATCATTAACTTTTTCATTGACTTTTGTTTCTTGAATACACAAAATATCAGCGTCTTCTGCTTCGACATAAGTCTTGAAACCCTATTAATAAATAAACTTATATATAAACTATGAACTATATACCAAAGAAAAAAAAACGCGTTCAAACCTTTTTTAAAGCAGCATTTAACCCGCTAACATTCCAAGAAGCGAGTTTTACGGTCCCTTCACGCTTTTCAAAAAATAAACTTTCTGGTATTTTCATGGTTTTATTTGTTTCGTCTTTCTTAGCTTTTTTGGTTGGACGCGTACTACTTTCTGCAATTTCATCACTATGAATATTTTTTTCTTTCACTTCTGGTTTTAAATATTTTTCGAGCGTATTTTGTTTTCTACTCATATTTTGAAAAGATACTTTAAAAATGTTTTTAGAAATAAAAAGAAAATTTCGATAATTTAATCTGAAGTTTATTGATTTTACCATGATCCAAACAAGTAATTTTACATGTCTGTCTATACCACATATATATAAAAATCTTATTTAGACTCGTGAGTCGTGGGGCGCAGTAAAACTATTTAATAAAAAAAAGTGGCATATAATGAATTCCTTCCTGGGTATTTTGAGTTTTACAATAGGATACCCCATACAATTTTACTTAAAATATTTATAATGACTTGTATTTGATTCTTTTAATCTTATAAATATAAATTACTTTATAAAAACTAATTTTGATTATTTTCATTATTTATATTTCTTATTTGTTTATAAAAAACTTAAACCTTTGTTAATTAAATTATTCAAGTTTTAAAATATCTAAATTAACAATAATTTTGTAAGTATTTAAATTTATAAAAAATAAATATCTTTAAAAATACAATAAAATTTATATAGATTACTTTGCAACTTCTTTATTTAAGATTCTGATCTGAGTTTTCAGATTGAATTTAGATATTTACTAATATACTGCATTTGGATTAAAAAGTATTAAATTATATTAGAAATATTATAATATAAAAAAAATCAGTAAATTAATTTTTAATTCTTATAATTTTTTGGTTTTTATTACAAATATTTAAGTCTAAAATTACACAAATTTTAGAGGTATATATAGTTTTTTGGATTTCAACTATAATACTTCTTAAAAATATATACAAAATATGACTTTGCTATATTTCTAATAGCATTAGTTTTAAGTATATTAATTATTGAAGCATATCTGATAACAATATAGAAGTCAGGTTATTAAAATCATGATAATATCAAGTCTTTTCCATTTTTGACAATTGAAAAATAATTCTCTGGACTTTATCTATATTAAGTAATATATTCAGTAATTCTTGAAGAAATTGATTACACGAAAATTTATTTGATATGTCAATCAGAATTATAATATATTTGTGATTGGCCCATACCTCAAATAGTAAGAACTGCATATCAAACTTCACGTGCAAAATTGCAATTTGAAGTTATGTAACGCAATTCAATCAAACTAAATCTCAAACGTGGCAGTATTAAAAAAATTTTTTATCGTGAAATTTTTTTTTTTATTCGTAAAACAAAATTTTACTACTGTATTTATAACTAGATATTAAAACCTTTTTTTCTTTAATATTTAACAATCATGTCGTCGTCATGGGTGGTTACTGTTATATATGTAGGAGGAATGTTAGTTGTGATGAGCACATTTTCTTATATATGGCGTAGACGAAAAGCTGGTAATGTATATTTAATAGAATAAGTTATTACAATTTCTATCTCAAATGAGAAAATAACAATTGGATCGTTCTTCAATTTTTATTAATCAATTTATGAAGAAATCAATTAATTTTTTCTTATATTTTTCTTCCTCTGGATTTTACTCCTCTCTGAATAACTTTAGCATCAGCACCTATCGTACCATGGTTTCCTGATAACACAGCTCTAGATACTTATATTTCTCTATTACAAGCTGATCCTCCTGCCACTGAGCTACAATTAAAATCTGCATTATTGCGTAGAGCTATGACAGATGTTGAAAGGGCAATGAAGCTCAGAGAAGATCGTCCAGCTCTTCATTCTTTAATACAAAAGGGTGCTGTAGGTGATGAATTATGGAATTCTTTTTTACAAGCTGAACAAGAACTTCAAAACGACATTATGGAAGTTACTCGAGAAGCTGACACTTTTAAAAAAGACTGGGGCCAAACAATTTTTCATACTGCTAACGAAATGGTTCAACACGAAAAACATAAAAAAATTTCCGACCAAATTAAAGAATTAAAAGATAAAGAAGAAAGAGATTTTAAGAAAAGAGAGGAAAGAGAAAAAATTGAAGAGGCTGAAAATGAAAAGAGAGAAAAGGCTAAATTGGAAAAGGAAAGAAAGAAAGCTGAGGAAGAATTATTAAAAATGGAAGAATCCGAAAAGAAAAAAGGAAAAGATGTTAAAGGGAAAAATAAAAAGAAATAAGGAGGAAAGATTAATATTAAAGATTTAAAATTATTAATATTAATTATAGCTAGTTATTTAGAGAATAATAATGAACTATTTGGACTTAGTTTCCTCAGATATAGATACGAACTGATCAATTAATTCACGTTGTTCAGGAGTAAGTGTTCTACGAAAGCGAAGAGAAAAGTAATTATAAATAAATTAATATAAAATAAATAAGAATTGAAATCTCTTTCTTACTTTGGTATAGTAACTTTAAAAGTAACGATCTGATCACCGCGATAATTACTATTCGTTTGTTGTATACCACGCTTTTTCATACGAGCTTGTTGTTCAGGTTGAGCACCCGGAGGAACTTTAAGTTCAACATTTCCATCTATAGTAGGTACTCGTATATATCCTCCCAATATGGCAGTGTAAAATGGAATCATTGTATCAACATGGATGTTTAACCCTTGACGTTTAAATATTTCATGTGGCGCAATATGTAATCTAACATATAAATCTCCTGGAACTCCTTCATTGCCAAGTGGCATATTTCCTTGTTTCGGAATGCGGAGCGCGATTCCATCTTCAACTCCTATATAAGAAGTTATAATTTTGTAAAAATTAAATTTTATTAAAGCAATATGACTAAATAAGTTTTCACTTATTACCTGAAGGAATTCGAACTGAAACAGGTCTTCTTTCTTTGATTTGCCCGTGACCACCGCAAGTGGGACATTGGTTTGCCACAGGTATTTTAGTACCTTTGCCATTACACTCAGGACACGTAGTTTGCATGTGAAATCCAGAATTAATTTGTATAAATTGTACTCCAGTGCCATTACATGTTTTACATGTATCCTTTTTGCCTCCTTTAGATCCAGTACCTTTACATGGTTTACAAGTTGCAACCGATTCTACTGTAATAGTTTTTGTTGTTCCTTTTATTGCATCCATGAATGATATATTTAATCCTACTTCTATATCTGATCCAGTTGAAAATCCTGTACTCCTTGATCTTCTATTAAATCCTTCAAAAAGGTCAAAAAAGTCTGTGGATCCACTAAATCCTCCAAATCCACCAAATCCTGGAAAACCGCCTGCCCCAGTTGGGCCGCCTTCTAGAAAAAAAGAAGAGGGTTTTTTTAAAAATCTTTTATATTAAAACTTTAAATAAATAATAAAAGCAACCTGCAAACGATGCTCCAAATTGATCATATTGCGCTCTTTTCTCCTCATCACTTAACATCTTATAATAACGAATAATGTTAACAATTATATATATGAAAAAAAAAATATGTAAATTATAATTACATCATATGCTTCCTGAATTTGTACAAATTTTTCTTTTGATGTAGGGTCTTTATTTGTATCCGGATGATACTTCTTTGCAAGCTACAAGGATTTAAGAAAAAAATAAATTAATGTATATGATATCTTTTGAAATAGCAAATATTTTTACATACACTATAATATGCCTTCTTGATCTCGGCTTGAGAAGCTTTTTTATCGACTCCTAAAAGTTCATAATAATCCTTTTTGTGTTGTCTAGAAGGCTCTGAATTATAACGATTAATATAATTAATTAGGAATTTTAAAAATTTAGAAATCTTAAAATTTGAATTAAATACATGCCTGTTGTATGAAAAGATCGCTAATATTCAAATAAAAACATATAAATATAAATTTAAATATTTTTGTGATTTAATAGAAAATAGTTCTTTTTACCTTTTGGCTCAATAGAAAAGCTGATCCTATCGTTGGAACAGATTCTATAAATTATTTAAGTTCAAAGAATTTTTATATTTTATTATAGATTTCGATAAAACAAATTTGCAGAAGAGTTACTATAAATCCTACTTGCAAAATTATGGTAAAGAGCAGGTATATTACAATGATACAGTCCATTGCAATTAAATTTTATTGGAAAGGTTTGATTTATACTATTACTTATACATCTCATTGGAACCGAATTTGAAAAAAAATAATTTATTATGGAACGTAAAATATTAAACTTTATTGTTGCCATTTCCTCAAAAACGAGAGTTTGAAAAAATAAAATTTTTTAGATAATCAGGACAGTTAAAAAATTTTTTATCTGATATCGATCTGATCTATTATACCTACAATACGTCATAATAAATAGTGTCACACAACTTGTGACTAATGATTATGGATGTAACCAATCACATTGACGCTTGGATTCGAATAACGATAATAAATGAAATCACGTGATAGTAGCGATTCGTGCGACTCGTGCGACTCGAGCAACTCGAGCAACTCGAGTCACACGAGTGCGCAAGAGTCCGAGTCTCCGAGACTGTACAGTACATTCAGTATACAGTCGACCTCCCATATAGTCACCTCCTATCTAATCACATCCTCCCATATAAGCACATTTGCATTGGCCCAAGTTACTAATAAATATATTAAAAAAACCTCCTCTTTAGTCACATCATATAGTATTTTTATAATCACATCATTTTTTTTTTGGTCCTGAGAGGTGTGCTTATATGGGAGGTTGACTGTATTCACTATTTATTTCATTTAATTCCATTGGTCATTCTTAGATTGTGGTCAATTATTCAGCAGTTATTTTCCAAAATTTTTCGCGTTCTTTAGTGTAATCAAATGATAATCTGTTGATTATCGGTTAATTGTATAAATTGATCCCAAATTTTCTTAGAATTGATTTGATTAATGGCTCATATTATTCGCGGTGTGTTAATAGACCTATCAGGCACAATATACGTTGGCGATAAGGTTTTGCATTAACACTACAACTTTCTTTCTTTTTAAGACTTTATTATTATTTATTTATTAACTTTTAAGACTTAAGGCCTGCGAAGGTGCCGTTGCTGGCTTAAAGAAGCTCCGGCAATCTGGGATACCTGTTAGTTTAATTCTATAACTTATGCCTCTTTTTTATTATCGCTTATCCATTTGAAATTTCTTGTTAGTTCCGTTTTTGTACTAATACAACTACCCAAAGTGTGGAGAAACTAAAAAACAAATTGATAAATCTAGGATTCGAAGTCCATAAAAACGAGGTAATATTTTTTTTTTTTCTCCGCTCAATTATGTAATTTTCCTTACTAATTTTCTTTTCTTCTGATATACAATTGTTGAAAAAGATATTCACATCAGTAATTGCATGTCGTAATATAGTTTTATCCCGCGGATTAAGGTAAAATTAATTAATTTATGTACGGTTTCTTTTTTTTATCTTACTAAAAAACATTGTTATATATAAAGACCGTTATTGTTTCTTGAAGATGCAGCTCTTGAGGATTTTCAAGGAATCCCAACTGAAGAACCAAATAATGCCGTGGTTATTGGCTTATCACCAACAAACTTTCGATACGAGATGGTTAATAAAAGAGTTTTAAATATGCGAAAATAATTGGCGCACATAATGATAAACATTTATCTTTTAGTTAAACAAGGCATTTCGAATCCTGTTTGATGATAAAAATACGCCTCTTATTGCTATTCATAAAGCAAAATACTTTGCTGAATCAGGCAATTTCAATTTTTCAATATCCGATGCTCATTTTAATAATATTCAAGTAACATAAATTTAATTCAAATAGATGGGTTAAGTTTAGGACCTGGTCCTTTTACAGAAGCTCTAGAATATGCGAGTGGAGTCAAGGCCAATGTTGTTGGCAAAGTAATTATAATTTATACTATATAGCAATTTTGAAATTCGTTTTATTCCTAATGATATTGCTAATATTATAGCCGGAGAAAAGTTTTTATGAATTGGCGCTTGAAGATATGGATCTATTGAATGACGCAAACCATGTTGTTATGATTGGAGATGATATTGTAAACGATTTAGGGAGTATGTAAAGTAAATGAGTATTTTTATATTTCTTCATGATTTATAATATTAAATTTTATTTTATTAGGCGGCGCTAAAGAATTAGGCTTGATAAGATATCTTGGTAAGGCATTGTTTAATTTTAGTATAAGTATTCATTATATTTATTTATTTATTTTAAATATAATCCCAGTCAAGACTGGAAAATATCAAAATGGGGATGAACTCCGTGACGGAGGCGTAGATTGTCTCTTTGAGAATTTTGGAAAGGGCGTTGATGCCATTTTAGATCAATTAAAAAAATAAACAGAATGTTATCCTTTATATCTTTATATCATTTATACGTTTTAGTGTTTGTGTAATAAAGAAATAAGTAAATTTAAAACAATGACCAAAAGTTAAGATCATCCTATACTCCGAAATTGTCGATCTTAATCACACGGATCAATTTACGACATCATTATATAAGCCTATTTAAAACCATCCGTATACAAATCAGTCTATTTCTTTTTTCCTTCGGTTTAGTTTCTCAGGTTTCATTTATTACCTTTTCTACTATAAATTATTATGTTCAAAAATGAAAAGGATACTTCGTAGCTCGTTAAAAAAACGTAATATTGATAAAGAACAGATAATAAATAGCAACCCATTAAAGAAACAAAAATTAATGATCACAAAAACATCAATATCTTCGCCGCCACAATACACTCCACAAACCTCAGATAATAATAATGATGCCTTTTCTGATGTACTAACAGTAGATACACCTAGATCTGATGATACTAATACCTTGCATTCAGATACGTCAGATTCTGATACGATAACTGAAGACGATGATGTTCTAGACAAAGAAATAGCAATAAGAGATCAACTTATTAAAGAGAGAGAGCAGGTGAAGACCAATGAAACTGTTAATAAGATCATTAATGGACAAGTCAGGTTGATTGAGACATCTTTAACTGAACATGAAGAGATTATAAATAGGAATAACATTGTTAAGAGTAAGGATAAAGAAAAAATTGTAGAAGTTAAGAAAGGTACAGTACATTTTTATATTATTAAATTTATTTGTAAATCAATTTAACCTAATGTTGATATTTATGATAGATGAATTAAAAATTTTACAAAATATAGTAGTAGATACTGAGGATAAATCACTATCAATTTCTTTAAACACTTCTGAAATAAAGTGTCATAGTTTTACTGTAAAATCAAATGTACAAATGATTAAAATTTCACCAAAATTAGCGATATGCTCGGCATCTTTCAAACCACGAATCATTATACATCATCAAGGTAGATTAATTAATCAACATAATTATACAGGAATTTTCAATAATCCTTGTATAATACTTTTGAGAAATGGATTAAATTATGTTGAGATTTTGGTGAAAAAAAGTATGGATGACCTTTTTGATCATGGTGACGTTACAAATGAAGATTCGGATCCTGGGCAAAAGTACTTACTTTTTATTAGGAAATTATAAAGATCTATGGTATAAACACGATTGTTAAAAGAATTTGATATTCAGAGAATACTGAAATGATTGAACTAAGATTTTCTAATTTACTTATATCATGCGTTTTTCAATATTTAAAATCTGCTGAATGGTGTTAAAAATGAAAGCAATAAATAATAAATTTAATTTTATAAAGCTAACTGATTTATTTTTTCATAAAAAAATAAGTGTCTCAAATCGCTTATATTAATTTATTATTATTATTTAAATAATTTATTTTATAAATGTGCATCTACTATTAAAATCTAACATAATAATGTTATAAAATGGCATGCTGGCCATATATTATCGAACGTATTTTAAAATAATCGTCTGATAAAGAACCTTCCAAGGTTAATTGACCGGTCGGTGTCTATATTAGAATAATATTAAATTATCGTTCTAATCACGTGAAACTAAACCAAAAGTGCAAATTATTTACCTTTCTAATGGCAACTTTCTCGTTACAAACCAAAACGCCTTCGCCTTTAAATTCTGCAATAATTCCCTCTAATTGCAGTACTCGTTTCAATTCTGTAAGTTTAATTTCGCCAACAAATACCGGATTATCGCTAGCGGCGTATTCTTCAATTGGCATTACATCAAGTATGGGAAATGATGAATCTGGAGGAAGATGTATCTTTCCAGATACGAATGAAATATCGTAATCTTCCAACTATTTACATTTAGGACACAATCATTTTTTTTAAAAAAAATATACACATATATTTAAGTATTATTATACAAAAACTTCAGAATATGAGTTACCTTTGAAAGTCTCAACGAGCTAACCAAAGAATCAGTTAGTTTAACCTGATAAAAATTTATGGCTTCGGATACATTTAATAGCTCTCCAACATCAGGTGTATATATGTCGCGTGTCATGGATTGAAGAGCTAGACAGCTCGAAGCAAAATCACGAGTTGCTTCAGGTGACGCGTGGACGACTATCTAAGAAAAAATTCCAATAGTTTGATAATAAATGAATATAAATCTAAGATAATTGAGTATTATACTTACTAATTTTCTTGGCTGTACTTGAGGTACAATTGTTTTCAATGATCGACCGTCATTTGTACCTTCCAGATCAATATACCTTAATTGACATTGAAAATGTATATTTTCATCATAATATACATATTTTGTTGGTACATTTGAATCGGCAGTCGATTGATCCGCTTTATCAGACTAATAAACAAAAAAGAGATGTATATAATGTAAATAAAATACACGAATCTGTTAAAGAAAACAATCGAATTTAACATACGTCGTCAATATTATCATCTTCCATCCTATCACCACTTTCACCATCAATTACATGCCCTAAGCCTTCAATCCCTTTATTCCTGAATTGATCCGCCTGAATGATTTCTCCGTACTCATCATATCTTTTCCTCTTTTCAATATATGGAAACATTAAATAACTTTGAGTTTGTTTAAAAAAACCTCCGAGTTTAGTTGCATCTCTAACATATAGATCAAATTGAGTGGCAAGTAATTCTTCTATATCATTATCACCAAGCTCGCTTTCTGATCTATCAGATTCATCTTCCTCAATGATAGAAAGCGATTTAGCAATGAGGGCTGCCTGTGCTGCTTCACGTTCATTTTTTTTACGTTGTTCGTTTTTATAATCTATAAGCTCCTGACCTTCTAATGGAACTTTTTTTCTAATCTTAAAGTACATATATGATATGTAAATAGCCAATTACATAGTAAAACACCATTATATTTTAGAACCATCCATAAAATACCTCAAGAGACTTTATGAGATCTAATGCAATAGCAGGTTTCACAGGAGAATTAGTATTATCCTCCTCGCTTTTATTTACCCATTCATAATATAATTCTCTTGCCAGAGAGTACGGTGGACCTCGATCGGTTAATATAACTGCATTCTCCGGTGAGGTTCCCCATTCTAAAAATAGATCTCTAGCATATCCTGATTCTAAACTAACATTGCTTGCAATGACAACTTTAGGTTCTGGATATTTTGCTAATTCTTTGTAACGCGTGCACAGCCGAAGGTATCTATTTTGTAAAAAAAAATAGTGAATATTAAAAAACTTAAAAAACCGATAAATGCTTTACTAAACATGCAGTTTATTTACTTATTTTACTATATTAATTATTAGATTAAGAAACCAACCTAAATTCAAAAGGATTTTCTCTTTTGTCATCGAATTGTCTATTGATAGCGTCACTCATCCATTCCAACATACTTTTTGCATATTGTATTGTGTTATAACTTTGATAGCTCAAGAATATCAAAGGATATGTAAATTGATTGTATGTCCAATGTTGATCTAATAAATACGCCAATTCTAATACTCTTGCAGATGAATCTGTCGGTAATAACACAGATCCATTGTCTTGCAATGTTGTCTTTATTGTTTCTATTTATTCAATTCAGAATATATCAAAATTAATAATTATAAATGATAACCCGATAATATAATCACGAATTGGAATATTTGCTAACTTACCGAACAAAGCAGCATCACGATGTTTCCTTGCAGGATGACTTATAAGAGAATTGTACGTGTCTGTTATCATCAAAGTAGGTCGACTCAAAGCATCAAGAACAACACCATCTTTATGCAAGACGGTACCATCTAGATGTCTTTCCTTCTTGTGATTATAGTCAACAGCGTACACGATCTCTTCTGCATCTTTCTTTATTTTCCATATTGTACCACCTATTGTATGTCCTGCAGCATATGCTGTAATCGTGATGCTTTTATACTTTCCTTTATTTAATCAAATAAGCATTAAATTTAATCATTTAGTGAAAAATTCAATGATATTTTAAACATACCCAATGAACAAGGTTGTGAATATTTTAACGTGATGATTTGGTCAAACGCAGTATCAACAGTATTTAAATCAAAAGTATCAAAATCCGACTCATTTATTTTTGATTGAAATACATCGTATAAACACATTCTTCCCATATTCAAAACTGGTAATGTTGCATATACAGGACATGAAAGTCCAAAATGTCCATAAGCATATGGATATGCTCCTAGATGCTGTAAATCAGGGTGTGATAGTAGAAGTGCGTCCACTTGTTTTGCAACTCTAAATGGTAATAGGATATTAACTTACGATAGGACGTTACAATTAAAATTATGTTAAATAGTAACCTTCTCAAATTTTTTAGGTCTTCCACATTGAATGCATCATTCCAGCCACAGTCTAGCATTATCCGTACCTCATCATCTATTTCCACAAGATAACAAAGGGGATCTTCATTTTTCGCGCCCGATATTGCGGTAAAAACAATCATTGATTAACAAAATAAAAAAAATCTTAGAAAAAAATGGAGTACATAAATCATCATCGATATGCAAGTAATGCAACCGTGATCTTCCTTTTATGGAAATCCTTGATGATGATTAAAATTTCGGAAAACATTCTGATCGCGTCTTTTAGCCTTTTAACCTTACTATACTTTCATACTTTACTTTCTATTACCAGAACATAAGTTTCGACACACCGATTATTTTGGAAATATCCAAGAATGTCTGAATCCTGATGTGCATACTGCATATCTGGCAACAAATAAGTATCGATTCGTTATTGTAGATAAAATTTTATAATCACTTTTACCTAACTAGCAAATGCCGAAGTAGAACCATTCAGCGTCTTAGGAACATGTAATTCTATGAATTAACCTTTAGATTATTTCTTTGAAATAGTGTTTTAACCACAGAAATTTCGATATTTATATATGATTATTACGACGTTTGTTTAATCTATATTTAATATTTTTTTTTTTTACATATATAAAAAGTGAAATATGACATGCTTTTAAGAGAGGAATTACGCGAACTCCAGGCATTTTAATGCGAGTCCCTGCACCATATTATTTTTTTGTTCTCTGAAAATTTCTATAGCTAATTGATTTCTATCTATCACTAACTACTTTTGTAATCAGAAACAAATATATTGACCACGTAAAAGATTAAGTTCCGCAAGTAAACCTTTCTGAAATGATAGGGTCCTTAAAAGCCCATATGAGATGCTCATGAATATTGACATCGAAAAGATCACACTTTATAGACATGTATATGCTATAATCGTGAGCTGTTCTTGCTAGTAAATGTACTATTTATTTAATCCGATAGTTCTCACCAAAGTGATTGGTCATTTCTGCATTTTAATTTATCAATATTTATGGTATAATTTAAATGATTTATTGCAGCTGTCGAAATAATCATGGTATCTCAGCATATAGTTTACGATCGAATAATAGGGATTCGAATAATATGAAACAGATAGTTTAATTTAACTCGCTAACTTGTTGAGGAGCTTCTCCTGGTGTGCCGTGTGCGTTAGCTGCATAATGACAACCGAAGTTATTAATCTATCAAATAATGGTTACGTGAATTACATGTCACTATTACTCGAATGTTTAATCAAGGAAAAGTGTGAAGGGATAACAATTTGATAAAGAATAGTGTCCTAAAGATATGTTACCAGACAAAATTCTATTTGTGTACCATTCTTCTTGAGTAGTCATTTATTTATGCGGAACTTCATCGTTATGAGGATATGATAACATTACTTCGAAAGTTCGAAAATTTAAATAATTCTGTTAACGGGCTTTAATAAATCTACAGGCATTTCCTAATTCCTGGTAGTACTATGTACAGTACCAGAAATTCTTCCTAAAATGGTAAATTTACATCTATAAATCACAATTTTTATAAACTGAGTTATAAATTGATGGCCTTCGCGTTGATATCGTCAAACTTACTAATATGACTTCCGAATCAAATGAACAACCACCAAAGTATACTTATACTCCATTTCCGCAAACAACCACTGTTCACCCTCTCCGACCTTACTATGTACCCCAAGATATGGATCATTATTATACACCTTTCGGTAATAATACTACTAATTCAACGGAAGTTCAAAATGACATGACAGATTTAGATTCTCAAAGTTTATTAAAGGATTTGGCAAGTTTAGGGTTTATTAAATATGTTGGAGTAGGCTTTTCACATCCTTTTGAAGCTGCAAAGACTTTATTACAAGTCCAATATTTGCCAAACGAAGATATTGTACCAATGGTTGCTGAAAATACGCATGGAAATAACGGTTCGGAGGAGGATGTAATTAATAATTTTATTAATTTCTTCAATACGTAAATATATTGAAATTAATTATATTGTTACTATCATAGCTTGATGATGATGATGATGATGATGATGAATTATATGTTCGTTCTTCACAACCTCTCGATCCAAACGCTCCTGGATTTCGTAAAACTAAATCATCAGATAGCCAAGGTTATCTTACTACTAATGTTTATGATGCATCAACACGACCACATTACATGTTACCTCCATTGGAAAATGGTGTATGGTCAACTTTAGGGGCATTAAGAAGTCATAATTCTGAAGGATTTAGTTCACTTTGGAAAGGTAAATATTTCATGATTTGCATTATTCAAAAATTTTATTACTTATCACTATTTGCGTGAAGGGCACTTCGCAAGTTGGCTTTATGATATGGGCCATCTCTTTCTCCAGCCTACACTTGAAGGCGCATTGAACGATGCATTTGATTTATATGATGATACAATTCCACTGATTTATTTGGATCGCGTCGGTCCTAATATCGCTACCTTAGTAACCAGCCATCTTGTAGTTGGAGTACTTTTAAGTCCTTTGGAGATTATACAAACAAGGTAATACGACTCATTATCAGAAGTTATAGTTACGAATTTTTTTAAAGCTTATATTATGATTTTATTTTTTGTTAGGCTTATTGTACAAACATCATCACCAAATAATAAAAAGTATAATGGTACATTTGATTGTTTGCGCAAAATGATTAAAGAAGAAGGATATTCTTCTTTGTATTGGTCCCATAACCTTTTACCATCAATTATCTATCATACAATCTCTCCATTATTGGAATGCACAGTTCCATTAATTATAGATCGTATATTTCATATTTCTCCGGCCGATTCCCCATTTTTATATGGACTTGCACAGCTTGGACTTAATACACTCCAATTGCTCATAATTTTACCTCTCGAAACTGTTCGTAAGAGATTACAATGTCAAATCCGATCTCGCACTCCAGATAAGCCATTTGAAACAATTGTTCAAACGCGTAAAGCTCCTTATGTTGGCATATTAGATGCAGTTTATAGAATAATTATTGAGGAAGGCATCAGTCAAAAATACATACCTACGCGTGGAAACGTTCAAAAACGACGTAGACAACGTGGATTGTTAGATAATTATGGAATTAAAGGTTTATATCACGGATTTTATATTCACTTTACCACCAACGTGACTACATTTTTATTTCAAGCTGTGAATGGTGTTGAAGATGAATTTGAAAATTATTAGGACAAAAAATTTTTTTGTTTCACACAAAAGGATTATTTAATGATGTATTAATAATAATGTCTGGATACTAAATTAGTTTTTGAAGATGAAATTATTTTCCAAAATTCACGTTATTTATTCATTCAATAAATAGTTCATATATCATACATATTAAAAGGTAAAATTACTAGGAAGAATTGGCATCATAAAGATGAAAGTTCTGCCATAAATTTTCGATAAAGACCTCTTATTACAATTGAAGTAATCATTTCGTTTTGAACACTGTTTGAACCAAGATCCTTTGGTTCCTTTCACTAACAGTATTATAATCTAAGCATTTAGAACAACTAAAAGCGATTAGCATAATGACATATGTCCAAGTATCAACAATTTTGTTTTCTCTTAGTCACGTTAACCATAATTTAGATTAAAAAATCAGCATCTTACTTTTGCTTATTAGTAATTCTTTGCTAAATAAATTGGTCTTTAACATTGCTTAAACTTTCGATATTTATTATCTGTCAAAGATTGATCTGACTGATACTGACCTATCTAATCTTAGGTTAGATACGATATTTGTAATGCACCAGTGATATTTCAACTTCTAAAATACGCGCTAAGTATCGAGAAACAGCTCAGTTTTGTCGTTCTTAGCTTTTTGATAAAATTCCGTCACTACCAATATTGACTACTTGTTTGAAACTCTTGATTATACTTTTAGCTAAAATTGTCCATAGGAATGTAATTGATAATATCATGTCGCAAATGTCACAATTATAATATTCACACGGTTTTTAACAAGTTGACTCCTAATTTTGGAAATTTTAATTCACATAATAATCTAAACCACAATAGATTCATTTTGATAACTTTAATATGAATGGAATCGCAAGTAATAATAGGGAAAATAGGAAAAATAACGTAAAGAAGCCTATAGTGAAACGTAAGATAAAAATAAAAGAAATAAGATAGAAATCGAAGAAAAATTTGAATAAACCGATAAAGAAAATTTATTTATTAATATAAGAAAACAGAGAAAACATTTACTGAGAATAATAATCCTACAATATTTATTTATTTAATTTTGGGCATAGATGGAAAATCAAACTTTTAATTATCATAAAAATGTATTGTATTTTTTTATTTTTTAAATGGTTGAATTTTAGTCCATTTGATCATTCAATTCTTTTTATAAAATTAATTATTTTCTTCTCGATAATAAAAATTATACGTGGTAATTTTCTAATTAATAATAAAGCAAATAAAGTTCTAATAATAGTAGCTATGATACAAGATTTTTTTGTCGCCGTAAAATATTCACGCCAACCTTCCGCCCAAATTTTTCTGTATAAAATATAATAATTTAGTATTAGAACATTTTAGTTCTTAAATAATAAAAAGATTTTTTTTTTAAATAATAAATATTTGTAATACCTTCGTGTTTTTAAATCGGACATTTTTCTTTTATAATTCTTACGATTATTTCTTAAAAAAAACCATACGAAAAAATTCATGTCCCAATAATCAAATTTCGGCCTTTTAGCATCTAACCTTCGAGGTGGTATTTCATTTTGCCAATACATCACGTCTATTAAATCACTCGTCACTTGTAACGTTATACCCCATAATTTTAATTTTTTCGTCGTTATTCCATCCACATCACTATAAGGCAATCCAATACTATGAAAATGCATTCTCCCTATAAGCGTCTTGAATATATTCTGTAAGATCCAAGATTTCGGTGCTAATCTTGATGATAAATCTATTGATTCCGGATCCCATTTTTGTGTAATATTGGGATCGAAGAATATTGAAAGTGGTATCCAATGAGTTGATGCTATTTCTGATCCAGAAATTTCAATAGGTGGCGTCTCTTTTGTAAGTTGCAAAAATACTAAAATAAAAAAAAAACCAAAAATAAATGTTGTGTTAATTATTAAATCTAGGAACTTTATTTAAATTAATTTACCAAAAGGACAAAGAACCATTAATAAATTTTTGCCAAAAGTTGAAGTTATCTCTCTTTCATCCAAAGCTCCAACACACAAAAATAATTCTCGGTTTCCAATATCTAATCCAACTATTAAAAGTAAATTTGTTGTTAAATATACTGTAAAATAAGATGTTTCAAAATATCAAAAAAAAAAAAAATTTAAAAACATTGCTTCACCTTCTTCAAATGTTTCTCTTTCAGCTGTATCCAAATCATCAAAATCCGTTTTATCTTGTTTACCTCCAGGAAAAGCAATTTGACCACTCCATCGATCACCTTCCCTTAAAGCTCTTTTTACATATAAAATTTCCGGTTCACCATCTTTTACCCATGGTAATTCCCAAAAATCTTCCAAATTTGTCTTTTGTTCATTATTGATTCCTTCACTTGGTAAAGATTTATTTGTAGAGGATTCGGCGAAATCAAACTTATTATTATCGTGAGATAAATTTTTAGGTCTAATACGAATTATTATCGCTACACTCGCTCTACAAGGTTGATTTGATGGTGAACGTATTTTATATGGTGGAATATTTTCAAGATTTGTTATTAAAATTCTAAGACGATCTAACGTTGAAGAGACTTGCAAAATCAAACTAAATTTAATTTTTGAATGAAAAAATTTTTTAAAAGTGCAATCATAAATAATCCTTTACCTGTATTTGTCATTTTTAATCAGGATAAAAAAAAAAAATAAAATAAAATTCAAATAAATAAATAAAATTTTTTTTCGAAAAATTCCACGGATTATATAGATTTTCATATAGTATCAGGTGATTGTGAGAAAAATCGTTTATAGTCACTATTCAATTAATCAAAATAAGATTCATAAAAATAATGTTTGCATTGTTTAATTAATAATTATCCAGAAGTAGATTATCAGAAAGACGTATTAATTACACAAGTAAAATAAATGGTATAGCATAGTTAACAATGCAAAAAATTTTTGAACCCCATTTTTTGGGGATTATAAAATTTATTTCGTTCTTTTAAGTTTGAGATAAGTATAGTGTGATGCTTACTTAAGACATAAAGTACCAATCATAGAAAAGCATTAATTGTTTATGAAAAAAGCCCTTAACTATTTACTCTATTTGACGATCACGCCAGGTAATGAGATCATTATTTAGATTCTAAATCTTGAAGAGAAAAGGTGTTAGCCCAAAATAATTATTACACAGCCAATACTCCGAATGCAACAACGGTCTAGATGCGAAACTAAAGTTCGAATTTTATATTAATAGAAAGATCATTTATCAAATAACGTATATAAAAAAATTCAGCGCCTACCCAGCTATTCGTTCAACAGATTGTAAGTTTTTTTGAAAATTTGGTCATGTCGAACTAGCATTGATGAAATCTGATTATGAAAATATCCAAAGTTATAAACAAATTTTCATGAATCCATATATACATTTTCCATGTAAAAATAGATCTATTAATTTTTTTAAATCGACTATTTGTATGAATTCTGCATTTTTGCTACAGTTCTAAATACTAATACTTTTAAAGTAAAATATATCAAAAAGTGTCTTTGAATTGAAACATTATATGATCATCCGTTTAATTAATAAGATTGCATTACTCGAAATTCAGAAATTAACCTTTCCAGTTTCATAATTTGAACCTTATCAAGTAGGACATGCATATGCACTGTGATTAAACAAGCGATTAAAAAAAGGTTTTAAGCTTGAGGTTTGTTAGGTTTGTTCTGAAAATACCATTCATTTATCAAGCGAACGAAAGACAGTTGATTCAGAAGAAAAGTCACGCTTTAGTGGTGTATAATCATATATATTATTATACCGGTATTGTCTATACCATACAATTGAAAAAAAGTAACTTCGATCACATCCTCATTTAGCGTCTACCTAAAAAATACAACTAGATGATAATTTTCTACATGTACTATTATACACCAAAAAACTTTTTTCACATCATTTTTAGTTTGGAAAATAAATAAATGATAATGCTTGATCAAACTCAAGTCCACATTTTTATCAATTTTTTTCATTTTAATTTTCTACTCCAACTTTCCAATTTTCTCTTCGAGAAATTTAATAATAATATCAGTACCAAAAATTTCGGCATCAATACTATCCAAAGCATGACCAGTTTCTTTATATATTTTACAAAGAATTTCAACATCACCTTTGCCTTTTAAATAGTAATACCAATTTAATCCATCATTGTGTGGTACTCTTTTATCTTCAGATCCCAACATTAATAAAGTTGGTGTTTTAACTTTATCTATGTTATTAATCGGAGAATTTTCATACATCAATTTATAATCTGAAGGTTTAACTATTGGCGGATTTGTAAGTGAAAAAGGCAAGCCAATTTCTGAAAAACACCTATAATATAATAAAATTAATAATTTTTTTGGGAGAAAAGAACTAATATAGCAATATTACATACCAATCTGGAATATCTGTAATAGTCGCCATACCTGTAATAGATTTTATCTTTAATAATAAATTAAGGAAATAATATTAAAGAATATAACATAATACATACCTCCAATATTTAACACAGGATTTCTCATTACACAAGCTTTATAAAAATCTGGATATTTCCCAATCAAATGGGCCGAAATAAATCCACCATGACTTCCACCCATTACAATTACTTTATTTGGATCTACAAGTCCGTTATCAATAAAATATTGTGCGGAAGCCTAGGTAAAATGTATATATTAAATTTTACTTTACAAATTATTATTTACCTGTACGATACTTGCACTTCCTTACCTGCACTTCTTTAACTTCAAGATCACCAGCTTTGCCAATTAACGCATCAATGGAATCTTGTCCAAATCCAGTACTTCCAGTATAATTAACTTAATAAAATAAATAAAATCAAATATAAATATTTCTTTTTTCATTTTCTAAAATTTTTTTGAATACAATGAATTATAAATATCATAAAAATTTATATAAATACCCATTGCAACAACATAACCTAATGAAATTAAAGTTGTAACAGTTATGCTAATATCTGCCGTAATCACACCATGAGGTCCACCATGTGGACATACTATTAAAGGTGGCTTTTTATGTTCAGAAGTTTCATTAGGCTTTACGTAAATAACCTCTAAATTTTTATTGTCAGGAATTGGTTGAATGATTGACCAGGTAATTTTCGATAAATTTGGTTCAACTATGCAAAAAAATATATATGTATATATTAAAAATAAAAATTTGGAATAAACTAAACATGATATCTTTTGATTCGTATTTTAACATACCTTCTTCAATATTTGGTTTATCTATACAAGTCCAATCAACTTTTAATGTATCATTTTGATATCCTGTTACAATACCTATATACTATTATAGTAATAAACTATTAATCACTAACTTATTAGAAAATTAGTTACTATCTGAAATATTCAACTTACTAATTTAGGAAAATCATTAGGAGCTCCTTTTGATGCAATAATGTAATTATTGCATGCAATAAATAATGACCAACTTCCGGCTGAAGTAAGATCCTGAACTTTTCCTGTATCCAAATTTATTGCTAATACAACTCCTCTACTTCTCCAACAACTTTGTATTATCAAAAATTCTTTATCATCAAAGGTAACAAATGACTTTCGTGGCATTTGATCATTATAAATACCAGGAAACCCATTTTGAAATGAATCAGATGGAGTATGAACAATCGGAACTATAACACGATGTGTGTTGGTTGAGAAATTGTACTAATATTTTTATAATATTTTAAGTAAAAAATCGTAATTTTTTTATGAACTGATTAAAGCTTCATTTTACCTCACGAAGCTCAGAACAATAACTATGTGGTCCACTAATTGGATTAGAATAATAAATCTATATTAGAAATATTTATATTTTTGATTATTCATTTGTTCAATTTACTAATGAATAAATATTTTAAATAAATATTTATACAAACCAAAACTTTCTCGGAAGGAGCAAGTCTTGGAGAACGAGCATGCTCTAATTGCTCAGTCAAATGAACTATAAAATACAACTAATTAATTTTGTTAGTCTACATATAAAGTTAATAAATGATAAAATCATACCTAAATCAGTTCCATCAAGTTTAGTTTGATATATTCCAATCCTATAATAAAGTATTAATTATAAATTTATATATTTATTCAAAAAAAAAAAAAAATTAACATACAATCTGTTGATACAAGCAAAAATTCCATAATAACGCGGTTCTCTCTTATATCCATTAAAGATAAATGTCTTGTCTCCCGGGCCAAAAAATACCTATTTATAAATAAATTTAAGAAATATAAGAAATATACGTATTATCAATAAATTCAACAAACCTGTCCGGGAACAATTTTTTCAAATTCAGGCAGAACTTCAACTTTACTTTCCAACACGTTCACAACAACAATAACGGATACGCGTTTATTAGCATGTCTTTCTCCCCATTCAGGAACGAAATCACATTTCTAAAAAAAAAAAATATACAGATTAGCATGAATAAATAAATAAGTTAAATTCAAAAGTAAGTATATACTTGTTCATCTTTTTCGTCCAACGCCTTTCGTTCAGCAATATAAACGGCCTTTTCTTCATTTTTAGCCCATTTCAAGCTTCCAAAGGTTTCTAAAGGAAAACAAAAGAACGTTATAATCTTTATTCTTAAAGTACAAATTTTAAATTAATATGTTACCATCGGAATAAAAATCTCCGTGACTATCAGTTACATCGATAGATTGTTTCAAGTTTCCCTTATCCCAAATCTAGTTTAAATATAAATAAAAATTAATGAATTTTTATCAATAAATCAATAATAATGGTAAATTAAATAACATTCGCACCTCAACAAAACGTTTTTTTCCTTTATCATTTGAAACACATCTTAATATTAATAATTTATTTCCACTTGGCGATTCAGCTTGTAAAACTACATCACCTAAATCTATAGGTAAAAATGATGATGTTATAACTTTCGCTACTGTATCTGAACTTCCTTTAGTTGGTAATGATACAACTAATTGTTTAACAATCAATCTCTTGAGTTTTCTTTTCAAGTCTCGTTGGCTTAAAATGACCTGAATAGCTATTTTGGATAATAAAGTTTTAGAGTTAGAAAAAACGAAAAAAACTTTATATTTTAAGTAATACTTACAAAGTACGAAAGGATTATCACCATTCGTTTCACTAGAAAAAGTTTTTACACCAGCATAAGTTGGTATCGTGGCTAACAATTTAAATGTTTTTAAACCGATGCTATCTTCTTTTTCATTATTATCTTCAGTTGTCTGAACTGACTTTTCCCTGACAGTCATGGTTTCAATTTTTCATTGATAGATAGGTCTATACTGTATATGCATGTTATCAATGCAAGATTGCCGATCATAGATCAGAGATTTACAGTATATACCAGTGATACCACGAGTTTCTTAAAATTTGCTTCAGTTATGAGCACAACCATTAAACACACTCTAAAACTTCCATTTTTTCAAAAGCTTTCTCTCCCTCACATACTAAGACGACAGTTTAACAATAATGTTGTGGTTCGACATGAAAACCCTTTGGTATAAATACAGCAAAAATATTTTACTTTTTTCTTCAAGTATATAGGATAACTTTTCGTTTAACAGGGCCTGCCTTTACAAGTCAATAAATTGAGAAATGATAACAATACTGCTACAAAAAAAAGAGTTGATATGGAAGAGAGAATGCGTCATGGATTACCGGCCAAACGATCGATACGTGGTGTAAAACATGTTATCGCTGTTGCATCCGGTAAAGGTGGAGTTGGAAAATCCACTACAGCTGGTAACCATCTTTTTTCGTGAAAATAATTATTTTATAAACGTTAATAATGATTTTTTTTCTGTAGTCAATTTGGCACTTGCAGCCTCGTCCTTTAGGAAACGTGTTGGTATTTTAGATGCAGATATTTTTGGTCCATCCGTGCCTCGTTTAATGAACTTAAAAGGTGAACCAAATATAAATGAGCAAAGTACGTAAACTAGTAAATTTTTTCTTTAAAAAAAAAGAATAATAAATATTTATTTAACATTTTATAAATAACAGATGGAAATTTGATTCCACTTGTAAATTATGGAGTCAAAGCAATGTCCATGGGATTTATGGTTGGGGAAGATTCACCTATCGTATGGAGAGGTCTCATGGTACATATTTTTATTCAATATTTTATAACTTAAATTTTATATTTAAATATTCTTTCTTTATTAGGTTATGAAAGCACTTCAACAATTACTTCATCAAGTTCAGTGGGACGAACTTGATCTTCTTGTAATTGATATGCCTCCAGGAACAGGTGATACACAATTAACAATCAGCCAACAAGTTGAATTATCCGGCGTTGTTATCGTATCTACACCACAGGATATAGCACTTATAGATGCTAAAAAAGGCGCAAATATGTTCTCCAAAGTTAATATACCAGTAAGCTCAAACTACTTATAATCTTTTTCTTATTTATTTTAAAAATCATTTACTTATGTATAATACTTAATATTGGATGTAGATTCTTGGAATAATACAAAATATGTCAATTTTTG
Organism: Oehlia diaphana; assembly: GCA_003833135.1. Classification (NCBI taxonomy): domain Eukaryota; kingdom Fungi; phylum Glomeromycota; class Glomeromycetes; order Glomerales; family Glomeraceae; genus Oehlia; species Oehlia diaphana. Next base: position 149,082 of record QZLH01000082.1, on the reverse strand, counting down.
TATGTCCGAATTGTCAGCATCAAACTCATATATTTGGTAAAGATGGAGTTATTAAGATAGCCAAAGATTTCAATATTGATTTTTTAGGTGATATACCATTGGATATTAATATTTGTAATTTATCAGATATTGGAAATCCAATTGTTGTTGCTAAACCTGATAGTATATATGCAAAATATTATAAAGACATTGCTCTTAAAGTTATAACAAAATTGGAAACATTATAGTTAAAGCTAATTAATAAATGTATATGGTGCGCTCAGTCTAAAGTCAACCACATATATATGATTTATTTAAAACATACATTATGTGCATTTTAAGCCTGCTCTGCAGATTTATTTAGAGTATAAGTATTAGTTATTTGATCTAGTAGTATATAAATGGGTTATCATCCGAACCTGATTGTTGGTAACTGATTTGGCATGCAGGGATTTCACTTAGATATATTTATAATTGAAGGATGATAACCCGTTTATATACTACTAGATCAGTAAATAACTAATACTTAGATACTCCCTACATTTGGACATGCTTTTGATGCATAATATCAAATACAGATAGTGTGATTTATCTACAGTTTCTTTCAAATTATAATCATCTCAAATATCATCAATTTTAAAATTATCAAATATTTTATCATCAAATTTTTAGTAATTTGTATTTTTTTAAAAAAAAAATTACTTACTTTTTTGTGATATTTTGCAGGCAGATATATAATTTTTTTTGCTTTAATACTGATTGATATAATGAAAAAATAGGAAAAATTGCTTTTAAGATTTATTATAATTTAAAAAATTTTAGTTTGAATGAAAAACATAAAGTAATCAATTAGACATAGTGGTTCTATAGTCAGTTTACTAAGATAATAAGATGATTTCATTAAGATAGTTCATTTCATATATATTTACAGTGGTTTACAAATCAATAATATTAAAGTTGTATTAATAAATAATTACTTTATATAAATTAGTATTTTACATAAATCAATTTATAATACAGTGTAATTCTAATTAATTTTAAAGGTAAAAATGTTTTTTGCAAATAACTTTTTGATTTAATAATCTGATTTTAACAATCTTTTTTTATTTTAATCAGAGCAACAAGAGTTATTAATTAAAAATTATTAATTATATATTTATATAAAATTAAAGATTAATTATTGGTTAAAATTTGTATTTTTTAGATGACAAAAAATTTTGAAAATTTTGCATTCAATTTCAATGATTTTATTGGGATTTGATATCAAATTTTAATAGAATATATAGAATTTGCATATGAAAAATAACTTTTATTATTATATATTTTAATATTTAAAAGTAATATTTTAACTTTATATAGAATTTTAAAAAATAAATTAAATAATAAACTGTATTGTATGGTTAGCTAAACTGTACTGTATAACAAATTAACAATATTTCAGCCAATCATAACTCATTATATACTTTTCAATTTTTTTTTATTTATTGTATAATAAAATCTAATTGATAAGTTTTACTTCATACAATACAGTTTAGTTAATTATACAGTACAGTTTATATTTATACTATATAAAAAATACATTAAATTAAATTTTATCATCTCTATTTTGTTCATTAGTATGTATTAAGAATTTTATAATAAAAAAAAAAAATATATTAAAATACTTTATAATAAAGCAAAATATTATAATAAAGAAAATTAATTTATTATATAAAAATTCTAATGTTATTTTTTTAAAATTAATTTATGTTAAATTTTAATAATTAGTCACATATCAAACTATAGAATTGATGCTAAAAATGTATATTAATATAGCTGTAAAATTATAAGATTATTCAAATTATATTGACAAACTTTATATTTAAATATAATTTTTATTTAAAAAATTGCAGGTAAATAAATCTATAAATCTGTTTAAAGGTTATAATAATTTAAAGGGATGTTCAGAAATGTTGTAGTTTAAATTTAGGATTTTTGATCTTTTTTCCTCCCTATATTATCTTTTATTTTAGAAAATGCAAAATTAAAACATAATTTTAGCCAGAATTATAATAATTACAAGTGTTTAAAAATGGAAAATATGTAATATCATTATGGTTCTTTTAGAAAATGATGTTATTTCTGACCATCTTTTAATATAATATTAGTAGTAATTATAATAATATATAATAATTATAATATTATATTGTAATTACAATAAAAGTGTGTTATATATACTATAATAGTTGCAACCTTACAATCTTCTAAAAAATAATTACATATTATATTTTTAATAGTAATGAAATAATTTATTATATACTAATTTATTATGATAATAAATTATAAAATTTATAAAATATAAATATCAAATAAAATTTTTAATAAAATTTTTGTTTCTTTTTATTTTTAATTCCTGTTTTAAAATTTTAAATAATTTATTTTTATAATAATTTTTAAAAATAGTAATATTTAAATAAAAGGAAAATTAACTGATAATTAAGAATTATATAATTTCTAGTATTTCTAGTTAAATTTTAAAACTGAAATTGTATTAGAATTAATGTAATTTTTGTCTTATTCAGGTTAATTTTTCTTTCAGTTAAAATTAGCAACACTTATAATTTTTTTTTAAAAAATTTTTTACTTTTATTTAATATTATAACAGATTTTTATTTTCTGCAGATTTTTTTGTAATTGATTTATAAATCACAAAATTAAATTATTATTATTTTTTTTTTTTTTAACTAATGCACTTTATTAAATGTATAATATATCAATTAGCTAAATACATTTCAGGTATATCCATCCAAATACTTCTTTAAAAAAGTTAATATGCAAATATAAAAAAAAATAAAAGATAAATTTTAAAAATTAAATAGTATATATAACTTGAAAATTAAAATTGTAATTAATTTATATTTAATTTATACATAAATTTCTACCCATTTCAGTATATTTTAAGTATATCATAATTAAGAATATTTTAAGTATAATTAAATTATACTTAATTTCAGTAAGTATATTTTAGTAAAAATTTTTTTTATAGGAATTGCATATATGTTAACAGTATAATAAACAAATAATTTTAAAGAAATAAATAACAAATTCGAAGCTCTTTTTAATATCATATTATATTTAATTATGTAATAAATTTATTTAAAACCTTAAAACCTGTCATATTATATTTAATCATGTAATAAATTTATTTAAAACCTGTAAATATTTATAATTAATTCTATCCAAATTAATGATAGTTCTGTTCATATTGTTAACACTCGGTATGGTCTTACTTTAAAAAATTCGCAAATATACGGAGTAGAATACGATAATAATAATTTGTTTTTTGAAGTCACTTCCGACTGGACTCAAGCTGTATGTTGAAGTTTGCAGCATATAAACATTAATTTGCTTTTTACGAAGATTGACAATAAGTATTTTACAATTTACAAGTTATAATCACAAAAAACTTTTTGGTTTTTTAAAAATTTATTTTATTGGAGTTAAATATCTAAAATATCCTTCTAATAACTATCTCTTGAACTCTTTCTTTTTTTTAAAGTAAAAAAAAAAACAAATGTAAGAAAAAAAAACTATTTATTAATCGATTTAAAATTTCAATTGTTCCTGTGTATCCTTTTCAACTAAATCCTTCCCGACCAAACTTGATCCTTTCCCATTCATTATATATATAAAACCAAAAAAAAAAAAAAGAAAAATTAAAAAAAAAAATTTTTAAAAATTAAATATGAAATAAAAATGAATATACAGGGGGGGAAAAAAAGAAAAAAAAATTCGAAAGCATCAAAAGGGGTAAAAAACCTGATTGTATATATATATATATATTTTTAATTGTTTAAATTGTTTAAAATACAACAAAAAAAAAGAAATATATTTTTTTTTTTTTTCTAAAATAATGCATAACTTTACTATATGTGAAAAATTAATATAAAAAAAGCGACATTCCACTTTTTTTTTTGGGAATATTTTGTAATATATATATATATATATATAAAAATATAATATATATATATATTTTTTTTTTTTTTGGATTTTTTTTTTAAAAAAAAATGTAAATTCGTGATGTATTTATATATATGAAATTATTAAAGCGATTTTTTTTTTTGTGAATTAAAAAAAAAATGATAATGTGAAATAAAATATTTTAATTCGTTTTATACAATTGTTGCATTTGTGTCATTTTGTTGGTGAATTGTTTCTTCTTTTACGGTTTTTGTCTCACCGGTTCGTGTATTTACTGCTACAAGTCTATCGACATGATAATAAGCCAATTCTCCTAATTCAGTTTCATCTAAACCTTTAGCTTCAGATTCAGGATCGGCTCTGAGTGAAAGTCCGGGAATTTTATCCATAATAAATAAGATTAAATATGTAACAACAAATGAATAAGCTACACCAGTAACTGAATCAGCGAGTTGATGACCCATTTGTATCCAATGTTGATTAAGCCAACCTCCAGCTAAAACTGTTTCATCAAGAGCAATAATTTTTTGTTCAGCAAAAATAGCAGTTAAAATATTACCAATAACACCACCGACTCCATGAACAGCGAAAACATCCAAAGCATCATCAAAATCAAAGATGTGCTTCAATTTAACGGCCAAATTACAACAAATTCCAGCAATGAAACCAAAAGCAACAGCAGCTGGAGTACCAACATAACCAGAACCTGGAGTGATTGAAACAAGACCTGCAACAGCACCGGAACAGAAAGCTAAAGCTGATAATTTCTTTTCAAGTCGATAATCCAATAAACACCAAGTAAGACCACCAACTGCAGCTGATAAATTTGTTACAGCCATAGCCATAGCAGCACGAGATGTAGAATTAAGAGCTGAACCACCGTTGAAACCAAACCAACCGAACCAAAGTAAAACGGTACCAAGTACAACATTAGCAATATTATGAGGTTTAAATTCATCAGTTCCATGACCAGTTCTTTTACCCAAGATTAAACAGTAAGCAAGAGCAGCAGCACCAGAAGAAATATGTACGGGAGTACCACCAGCAAAATCGAGACCACCCATTTTTGCGGACCAACCATTAAGATTCCATGTCCAGTAAGCAATTGGATCATATACAATAGTTGACCAAATAAAAATGAAGATTATGCTTGGTAAAATTCTACCACGTTCAGCTGCAGACCCGATGGCAAGTGCGGGTGTAATAGCAGCAAACATACATTGATACATAGCAAAAACTATTCCTGGAATTCTTACAGCACCATTAAGAGGTTCAGTACCGACACCCATAAAGAAAGCATAATCAAAGTTTCCGATATAACCACTTGTGCCTGGGCCGAATGCTAAACTGAAACCGATAGCCCACCACTTTTTTTTTAAAATAAAGAAAAAAAAAATGATTTTTTTTTAAAAAAAAAATACTACAAAAGAAAAAATAAAAACATATATTTTTTTCGAAAAGAAAAATACCTGAATTGTTACTACAGCCAAGGATAAAACACTCAACATTATAAGGGATAATGCATTTTTACTTCTAGCCATACCACTATAAAAGTATCCGACACCTGGAATCATAATAAATACCAAGGCAGTTGACATCATAATCCATGCTGTATGTCCTTGATCAATATCGTTAACTGACGTCAAAGCTGACACATTTGCAATGAGTTCTGTTATATTAACACCATCGAATGGATTAGGTTCTGCAGCAGGAGCAGCAGGAGTACCAGTATCAGACATATTATCTTAAAAGAAGGGAGAAGGATTTGATTTATCGTAAGAGAGTAATTTATTTTTTAAAAGTAATAAATAATAAAGGTATAATTTTTTTTTTTTAATTAATGGACCAAACAATTATTTATTTTTTGGTTGAGAGAGACGGATGAAGTCAATATGGAACCCTTTATATATCATTTTTTTTTTTTTTTAGCGAGAGATAGGATATAATTAATTATATATTATGACTAAATTTATGGTGGCATGTATTACCGATGGATAAATAAAACACACGTTTGCATAATAAATAAAAATAAAAAATAAAAAAAATTTTTTATTTATGTATGGTTATTGAGTATTGTGAGTATTGTAGTATAATAATAATAATAATAAAAAAAAAAATTTTTTAGATTATAAATTTTTTTTTGTGTGTAAGTGTGTAACTTTATTCAAACTATGATACTGATAAAGTACAAAACGTCTTAAAATATCACTGTTAGTAATATTAGGACTAGCTTTATAAGAAAAACTGCTGATTCGTCGATTTTTTTTTTTTTTTTTTTTTGCCTTATCGAACAATCCATGGCTTGGAACCTAAATTCTTCGATTGTCGCGAAATTTCCTTAGAATTAAATTAATTTATCCTATCCTCCGGATTAAAAGACGGCATAATTTTGTACAACATTATTACCAAATTTAGCTTATCTTTTTTTTTTTTTTAAGCTTTTTTTTTTTTTTTGTGCATCATTCATTTTTTTTTTTATATGCAGGTTATTTATTAAGTTTTATATCGAAAAAGAGAAAACCATAGTAGAACAATACACATGATATGAGGATACGTGAAATTATCGTTATCATAATAAAATATAGAAATTTTCATATTCGATATACCAAATAAGATTTATTCATTATCCAACTCTAAAAAAAGGTTTCTTTTGGAACTATAAATAAATCATATATTACGCAAGTTATAAAATTTCTTTGTTAAATTCGGAAATTTACCGGGACACCCGCTAAAGATAACAGTTAAAAAAAACTTCCTTATCTCATTAAATTTTCATGACGATCTTTTTTTTTTTTTGGATAACGCGTTTTTTTTTTTAATTTGTGTAAAAAGAAAATGAATACATGCATGACCCTTAAATCTTGAGGGGTTTAAAATTCGATTTAAATTCTCTTTCATTAAATGTTAATGTTTCATTATGTTCCGCACTTCCGCTTAAAATCTTATACGAATACTCAACGTGCGCAAATAAAATCCCCTTGTTATTCCAAAATTATATAATTCGACTTTATCTATAACCAATACTTGGATAGATGTAACAGAGATTCTAAACAAACAAATTCTAACCAAAATTAGCATAGTTTTTTTACTACTTGAGCGTGCATATTTATGACAATCACTTCCAATTTACTAACTCTATTTAGCAATTTTCTTCTTATCAAATGTAACGTAACATAGCATCCGATAAAACAAAAAAATATTCCCGTTTGTTTCCGTATTCTGAAAAGGAATTTTTTTTTTTAGATAGAGATTCTTACTAATAATTCGAAAGGGCGCTCTGTTTTTTTTTGGCGTTAGAAAAATTTGGGGATCTTTTTTTTTTTTTTTTCTTTTTTTTTTTCGTTAGACTGAAAAAATTAACAT
>QZLH01000082.1:118716-136569 GCA_003833135.1 Oehlia diaphana | reverse complement strand
TTTTTTTTTTTTTTTTTTTTTTTTTTTTTTTTTTTTTTTTCGTGGTAAAAAAAAAAATAAAAATAAATCAGACGTCAATCAATGTCCACTTAAAAATTTTCCATGCTTTTTTCGTAATTTTTTTATTAATTCGTCTTACTAAAAAAAAAAATATATATATATATTAGTAATACGATACAAAACATAAAAATTTCCACAAAATTATTGTCCGATCACGTGAACAAACTTTTTAATCCCCATTATTACATTTTTTGGTTTTTTTTTTTTTTTACAATTCATCATTTTTTTTTTTTTTTTTTCAAATCCTTCCCTTATTCAATCAATCGATTGTTCTTTATAATATTATGTTTGACTTGCTGACTTTTTTACTGAATGATTCGAAAAAGGAAATTCTGCAAATCAAAAAAAATCGGATCATCAAAAAGGAGGAAAAGATCCCTTCTGAAATATTCCAAGAAATTCTTTTTAATCGCATTAGGAAGTTCTTTTTTTTTATTTTTTTCTCAGGTCTAACTCTGTAAAAGATAATCAGAACTAATAAATTAACGGTTTCGTTTAACCAAATTTATTCAAAAGTTCATTATTGAAAAAAAAATAATACTTCAAGATTTGCAAAAAAAAAAAGAAAAGAGTGTATATATATATATATATACTGTACATATTTAAGAAAGATTTTATTATGGATTATAGGATTTTCAAGAATCTAACTTTTTCAAAATAAAGTGGCGCAGTAAAGGTTTATTAATGATCGTTCTCGTGCATAGTTATGCATATCCTTAAAAGGTCGTTTATATACCGTGGGAACTTTTAAATTTTAAAAATTTCTAAAAAGGTAGGATCCTGAAGAATCACTTATTTTATTGAGGCCATTCTAATTACAAATAATGTTTTACTAGGGAAATAAGGTCCTTTACTAAGATTGAATTTGGAATTCTAAATTTATTGGTTATAAGTGCAATAAAGGATCTCAATCTTGTTGATTAACCAATTTAAAGTACTATAAATACTTATTCAGTTAGTGAATTTAAAAAAAAAAATTGCGTTCTTTTCACATTATGCCGGTCAACAAAAATTCAGAGCTAGACAATCTTAATTATACGTGGTTTAATTCGCACAGTAACATTAACAACAGCGTAACATCAAAAACTTATGAGATAGATGAAAAACATTCAGACCATGTTATTAGTGCGCTTAGAGTATTCGTTATTTTGTTTCTTCAGTATAATTTTCGTCATAACATTAATCAAGTACAAATGAAATGTTCTGAATCAACGTCGACTTGTCACACGCATATTAATTGTGATAAATACCGTTGGAACTTTTAATGTAATTATTTCTTAAAAAAAAAAAAAGGTAGGATACAGAGAATCACTTATTTTATTGAGGCCATTCTAATTACAATTAATGTTTTACTAGGGAAATCAGATCTTTTACTAAGACTGAATTTGGAATTCTAATTTATTGGTTATAAGTGCAATAAAGAATCTCAATCTTGTTGATTAACCAATTTAAGTACTATTGATACTTATTCAGTTAGTGAATTTAAAAAAAAAAATTGCGTTTTTTTCACATTGTGCCGGTCAACAAAAATTCAGAGATAGACAATCTTAATTATATGTGGTTTAATTCGCACAGTAACATTAACAATAGCGTAACATCAAAAACTTATGAGATAAATGAAAAACATTCAGACCATGTTATTAGTGCGCTTAGAGTATTCGTTATTTTGTTTCTTCAGTATAATTTTCGCCAACATCAATCAAGTACAAATGAAATGTTCTGAATCAACGTCGACTTGTCACGCGCATAGTAATTAATGATGTCCTAAAAGGCCGTTTATTAACTGTCAATCACATGATATATACCGTGGGAACTTTTTAATGTTGCAAGTATTATTTCTAAAAAGTAGAGTTTGGATCCGTGTTCCGTCTATCCATGGATATGTATCTATGATAAAAATTCAATATCCGTAATCCATATAAAAATTAAGTCCGGATACGGATAATTTTTTTAAAAAAATTGAATGGATAATCCTCATATCCATGTTAAAAATATGTATATTAATTAATTAAATAATTAACATTTTTTCACCTTATTTGATATTTTAATATCTTCCAAAATCAAAACTCCTAAACCAAACAATGTATTACAATAATCCCGGTTTCTAAAGAAAAGGTATTTTTTATATGTTCAACTTTTTTAATTTGTATTTTAAATAATATCACAATGTCAATAGTTGATAAAATAGAATATGGCATTGGGCATTAAGTTTATTAATGAGTTTTATACATAATTTTAAAGATTATTTCATAGGATTATCCGTGGATACAAGTATTATCCGCATATCTGTGGATATAAGTATTATCCACAGATTATCCATATGAAATTATTTATTCATGGATACTATCCGAAATAACAAAATGCATATCCACAATCCGTACGGATACGCGGATGACGGATACACGGATCCAAACTCTACTAAAAGGTAGGATCCTGAAGAATCACTTATTTTATTGAGGTCATTTAATTACTATTAATATTTTACTAGGGAATCAGGTCTTTCCTAAGATCGAATTTGGAACTCTAATTTATTGGTTATAAATGCAATAAAGAATTTCGATTCATGTCGTGACGGTCAATGACCCAATGACCCAACCCGTCGGGTTAGTGTCGTACGTCATAAATTCAGAGCTAAACCATTTTAATTATACGCGAGCTAACGTGGTTTAATTCGCATAATAACATTAACAATAATGTTGAATCTAGCGCCTAGAGTATTCATTATTTATTTCTTCAATATAACAACCTTAATCGAATCAAGATCGACTTACAAGGTTTGTATGGCAATTTGGTGAACACGTGATTAAAATGCTTTTAACGTACCGTAAGTATCCTGTATCCAAAATTTTGACATATTAAAGTATTTGGAAGTTTCCCAATGAGGCAATAACCTTTTACTGAAATAAAACCTTCTAATTCCAATCGCCCAATTCCTATAATATATATGTTCATATATATACATTTCAATAATTTTTATAGGAAATAGTATATTGGAGTTGGAAGATTAGTGAATTCCAAATATGCTTCCAACTTCAAGTGCATATCAATGTTTTACAGTATAACTTACATGTAACGATAGAATATCCTTTAAATGTATCTAAATAGCGTTATCATTAATTTATCGTGTGATAATTGTGCAAGTGTTCTTGAGCTAATTAATTACACGTTGCTGTTACAGAATTTGTTACATCAAGCAGATGTAATATTTTCTAAACTATTTTCTTGTGATACACTGATGCTTATAATTTTTAATTGAACTGGAACAAGAAATCAAGTATGATAGTGCGGTTTAATTAACAATGGTGCAAATATAACGTGATATGGATACCAAATAAGGTAAATATTTATGATTATTAAAAAAATCCTGTTTATTTTCAATATTTGAAAAAAATATTTTGCGTAATAATTACCATAATTACCAATGATATCAAAAGGTTGAGATTTCCATAGAGACTGAAATTCCATTGGCGTATGATTTTTTTAGGCATCTCATTATTTCTCTATGATCATGATAAAGTGTTTACTATAGAAATTATGCTAAAGGAAAGATTCGAATATTTAATGTTTTATTGCTCTATATTGCAATTTCTAAACAAATTTTTTTCTCCAGGCTTTGCTCCAATAAACTGCAGTTAGACGCGACCTAACATTCTGATATGCGTATTAATTATTATAGACCTTTTTTTTTTTTAATTTGACTTTATATAATTCGCAAATCCCATAATTTTTTGAAACCCATTTTTTTAGGGCTATATAAGTTTATCACATGGTATTATATTGCCTCAAATTAATGAGTAAGGATAATATAGGATTTGGGTGATACCTTATCCACATATACTTCCAGTATATGATAATCACCAAATATTTGGCGGGGTATAGGTCGGCCTTGGTAAGTTCCTTCCTACATTCGAAGGTTCTAACCGAGATTGCTAACCTCCCGTATTTTTTTTCCTTTCAGTAGGAAAAAAAAAAAAGTTATTTGTTCTGGTAAAACAAAAGAATTTATTGTTGTTTTTTCTAAAAGATCTTTATTTTGATTTTTCTTGATAAAAGAACTTTTTTGCTTTTTATTCGGTAAAGTACCTGTTTTTATTTTATTTGTTTTTTTTTTTACCTTAAAAAGGAAAAAAAAAGCTGATAGTTTATATGAATGGTTATTTTCTTTCTCAAATGGGTATGGCGCAGAAAGATTAATAATCAAAACTCAAGGAAAAGTGCGTCTTTTTTTCGATAAATTTGAACAATTCATGTTACTACTTTGTTTGCAAATTTGATTAGGGTCGAGCCAATTCTAGAATTAGCTTCACGGACACGTAATCAACACAATCACTTCTATATAGGGTAATAATCGAGTAATTTGATATAAATAACTCATTCCCCATTTTTGTTTTATGCACGTCTTTTAATATTATATATTTATATAATTTAGTTAATATTATAATTTAGTTAATTTCTTTACAATGTCTCTGGACAGTTTTAGGAATCAAGTTCTTTCGAATTCTGATGGAGAAGAAAGAGTAGAAGTCAATCAAAGACACTTGATTGACAAAATTTTGGCTCGGTAAAACATTTTTTTTTAGACTTTTATAATAAAGAATTTTAATAATTTTATTATTTCTCATGAAAAAAAAAATACTTTTACTTTAGATACTCTGCCGAATTCGTTGTATACCGAGAGTTAATGCAGAATTCTGGTAAAAATTTTATCTTTTATCGTTTTGTTTAAATTCGATTTATAATCTGATTCAAAGAATTTGGTTTTAAAATAAAGATGATGCGAAATCGTCGAGTGTCCAAATTATATTTGAAACTGCAAATCCAAGTATAGATAAACATTTGAAAGACAAAATCGTACGAATTCTATTCAAGAACAATGGATTCGCTTTTAGGGTTGAGGATTGGAATCGATTAAAGAAGATCGCCGAAGGAAATCCAGATGAGCAAAAAGTAAATTTATTCACATAACTCATTAATTTAAATTAATTTTTCGCTAACTTTTTTTTATGTTAACAGATAGGAGCTTTCGGTGTGGGCTTTTATTCATTGTTTTCAGTTTGTGAAAACCCATTGTAAATGTCTTTTTTTTTTAATTATCGAACACAAATAATTGAATAATCACAATCAATATTTCATTTTTTAGCGTTTCTTCCGGTGGACAAGGAATGGCTTTTTATTGGCGCGGAGATCAATTATTTGCGAAACGAGGGCTAATCAATGATACAGACAAATCTTTGACAACATTTTTAATGGATATGAGAGAACCTACAGAAGTAAATATCTTAGATTATATTATATTGTTATCATCTAGTATATTAAATGTCTTTTTTTTTACATCAGTTTCCTGATATTGAAGAATTCGCACGGTTCTTGGCCAATTCATTGGTAAGTTTAAATTAAAAATATTAACGATATATAATACAATCATAATCTCTTATTTATCTGCTTTAATTAATTATAGGGATTTACGGGAAACCTTCGAGAAGTATCTGTGTATTTTAATAGTACTTTAGTAATACAACTATCAAAGAAAATGCAAGAACCGAGATTGATGAACATCGCATCCGCTTTCGATACATACTCTCCGCAAAAGATGTTTCATCTTACTTCAGTAGATGTTAGAGGTGTCCAACTGGACGTTAAGAGATTAATTGATCCATCAAATATAATAACAAAACAATGGCGTCCGTCACCAATTACTAATTTTCAAACAGAAGAAGCATCAATATTTCTAAGGATTGCAAGCGGAAATTTGGATGTTAAGGTCAGCAGTGCATTTTCTTTAGAAATGGAACGTACTACCAAAAAGAAACCGCCAAATAAGACAACAATTCAAATGATTTTTACTGGATTTGATGAACGCAATTCATCTGGGGATAATAATAATAAAATTTCTCCAATATTTAAAGATTTACTTCCATACCCAGAACAAGGGCGAATATATATTGGTTTCCCGACACATCAAACCACTGGATGTTCTTCTCATTTAGCAGCTCGTGTGATCCCTACCGTATGTATATGTTATCTTATAATGTCTTATTTGTTTAATAAAAACTAAATAGAATAAATTTGTACCATTTAGGTGGAACGAGAGTCAATTGATTTGGTGGACAAAACTTTGGCTAAATATAACAGTGAGATGTTATGTTTGGCAGGAATATTGTGCAGAATTTTATATGAAGACGAAATGACTCAGATAACAAGGCTTTATAATGAAATGATTGTTCCTAATGCCAATATTGATGATGAAAGTACCAAGTCTGTTTGTGAATGGTTTGAGAATCGTGCAGCACATGCTTTAACACATTTTACATTCAAACCAAGTACGCCGAATATACAAGTTGGCAGAATAACCGAATTACAATTTTTCAGTTGTTCAAGACAAACTTTATCTATTTTTTCGACAAAGGGTGTCCTTCCAATATCTAATGTTCGCATGCCTAATTCGGAAATGGCAGGATTCATAAAAAGTGTTCCACTTGTACCAAAAATTATATTGGAACAATGTGACGTATTTTTTAAGAAAGCAAAAGATATGAGACTTATAGAAGAGTTAACTCTTCAGGATGTTTTAGCAGAATTGAAAAATCGGGTACTTTCAGAAAGTGAAATGGTTGAACTTTTAAAATGGTGGTTTTCTTATAGGTCAAAAGGAAATAATGTCAATCAAATGGAAATTTCACAATTTATGCAACTGGCATTTATCGGCGATAAATCTCGAAATTTGAGTAAATTCCGCTATTTTCTGAACCCTAGTATAGTACCACCAGATGTAGATATTCCTCTTGAAGTGTTGCCATATACTATTTCCAAACCTTTAAAAAATCAGGATCTTGAAAAATGGTTTAGGTGGTCAGAATTATCTTTGGTTAATTGGGCAAGGTTCATCGTTGAAAAATCTGATTTAGAAGTCAGCCCTCAATTTGCTGAGAAAGTTCATAATATTTTAGCACGAAGTCTAAACAATATTTCGCAAAATGACAAGGAAATAATTCGTCAATTATTTTCTCAAAAGAAATGTGTTCCTACAAAATTTGGAATGAAGATTCCTGATGAAGCTTATTTTCAGAATGTTAATTTATTCCCTGACTTACCAACGGTTCAATTTCAAAAACCTCAAAGTGTTCAGAATATAATGCAATTATTAGGTGTTCGAAAGGTAAGGAAAAGATTATTTTTTTTTCTTGTTTTAAAAAATTTTAATTGATTAAACTCAAATTTGATTTCTAAATTTTAGGTTGTTGAATTACAACTTATTTTTGATCGTCTTGTTAGTCAAGGAAATTGGGATCATATGCAACTCGTAAAATACCTTGCTTCAATATCAAGTAATCTCAAAGAAATTGAAATTAAGAGATTAATAGTCACTCCCATCTGGCCCAAAGAAGATTTATCGCAGTCGTCCAATAAACAAGATGAAACAAATTCAAAACCAAAAATTCTCCGTTTTGTTGCTAGTGATTTATATGCACCTTTGGTATTACATCGTGAATTCGGTCTACCAATAATTGATTGGAAAGGAAAATGGGCTCGTAATACACAAGAAGGTACATTTGTTATTATTTAAGTTATTTATTTTTAAATAATATTAATAATGTTTTTTGTGAAAAAAAAAAAAAAAAAATTATAGGAAAATTTTTAATTGAACTTGGATTACGAGAGTACCCTACATTGAAAAAAATTTTAGAATTGGCAGCACCTCCAACTGATCCCAAAATTCGTAGCAAGGCTCTTAAATATTTTATTGAAAATTTTAAAGAAAAATATTCTAAAGATTATAATCCGTCTGAAATCAATATTGCATTTTTACCTTGTTCAGATACAACTATTTTCGCAAAACCTTCAGAATGTTTTATTAACCCTGATTGTATGATAATGAAATTTAACGCTATACATCAAGATTTACGGTTCCAAGCAGAACAGTTTGGTGTTCGTCAACACCCAAGTCGGGATAAACTATTAAGTAGGTTGATTGAGGATCCACCACGAGACGAGAATAAGGCAAAGGACGTCTTTGAATATTTGGCATCACGACAAGGAGATTTTAATCATTTTGATTGGAATAAACTAGCTAGTCTCAAATTTATTCCAATTCGAAATAAAACTCAACCTAATGAAATAGTTCTTACTGATCCACGTAGTTGTTTCTTTAAAGGTCAAGAAGAAAGGTAATGTTTTTTAGTTCTTTTTATTTATGAGTAGGGTGGGTTATTAGAGCGACTTCATAATTTATTTTTATTATTATTATTCTTTTTTTTTAGTTTGAATGATTTCTTTTCGTATATTAATTTTGGACCTAGAGCCAATAGATTTCTACAAAGTTGTGGTGTCAAAGACGAACCATCTCCAATTGAATTTGCCGAATTACTAGTGAAATCATCACATAAATTGTGGAATTCAATTGGAGATAACGTAGAAAAATATTTAAATGTATTAAGACGAATTGCTGTTCACTTTAATACCATATCTAGAAATTCAAGTTTAATTGCAGATATGAAAAGGGCACCTATTTTACTGGCTGTAAAGAAAAGACGCTCTAATTCTGAGAGAGATAGCATGATTAAGATGGATGATGAAGCTGAACATTACTGTTTGGCTTCAGCAAAAGATATTTTTATCAATGATGATACAGTGTATCAACAGGTTTTTAACCCATTTACAGTTCCGGAAGAAGATAATATGGAAGTCTTGTATAGAGTATGACATTTGTTATTAATCATTTCTTTTCCTTTAATTTACCATATATTTAATATCAATCCATTTTTTTTTCCTATTTAGAAATTGGGATGTAAATCATTACGCGAATCTGTGAAGGAATCTGTAACCCCAATAGGCACGATGCGAGAAACTATAAGTTCTAGGAATTTGCAAGCAAAAATTGTGGAAAGGGCACGCCTGTTTTATTATGATCTTGATCATCCTAAAAGCGAAATTAAAAAAGATGTAGAGTGGCTTAAAAGGCTAAAAGTTAAGGAAATTGATCAGATAGAAACGAGTTATTTATTATTACCTACTAACGAAACTAGAAAAGAATCAACTACTTGTTGTATTCTCTCAGATAAATGGAATAATTCGACTCTTTATGTGACACCTGACCCTGATACACTCGATATTTCACAACAAATAGTTAAGAATATTTACAAGTCACACAAATGGAAAGACATCTCTCATCTGAACATGCTTTTAACTACACAACTGACAAGTTTGAAACGTAAAGGATATCCGGTTGATCGTATATTACGACAACCTAAGCAACAACGTGTTGTTGAAAAATATGATCAAAATATAATTGACCAAGAGAATGAAGAAAATCTTTCTAATGATACAATAAATAATGTATCCTCCGTATTATCTCCTCAGATAGAAAGTCATGTTCCTAAATTGCAAGAAATGTTTCCAGATTGTGATCCAAATCATATTCGTCAACTCCTTGCAAAACAAAAGAATGATCACTTAGCTAATGTAGCCAATATACTTGCTGAGGAAAATTATCCCAAAATCAATCCAAAATCCCAGCAAACTCAAAAAACTCAGCAAACTAATGTATCAACTGATCCTGTTAATGGTGGTAATAAAAATTTAGGTTTTTTTGATAAAGTAAGGAAAGTAAAGGATTATATTCCAACCCTAGCCACTGGCAGTGCTGGTACATCAACTTCTTCAAAACCTATGGAATCTTCTGCAAATAAGGAACCAGTTCATGTAACACCTGAAACTACTAGAAATTTACGAAATTCTTTACAAGAAAGTATAAGAACTTGTCGTTCTAATTCAGGAAGTGTCATCGATAATCAAGCTAGCGTTAAAGTTGTCGATGAAAGTCAAACAAGTTATTGTGATGTTATACCTGGTATGAGCAATATCTTTTTAAAGCATATAATATAATATTTTCATATTTTGTCTTAACCTTGATTTATTTCATTTGCTTTAGGTCATTCATTAAATTGTGTTGGGAGTTTACATGATATTGAACTATATGTTCCTAAAGGTGCTGATCGATCAGAAATTTTATCTCTACCACTTGGTCCTTCATTAATCCGTTTTATTAATATACTAAAAGATCTTGTTGAAGTTTTTGGACTTGCACCAAAAGCTATTCATATATTCAATGATAAAAATTCAAATTCGATTGCATTTAATCGGGACAAATCATTATTTTTTAATTTAAAGTTTTATCTTGGATTACATGATGAACAATGTAAAATTAAACCTACAAGTGATGCCATGACATATTGGTATATGACATTTTGCCATGAATTAGCGCATAATTTTGTTCACCCTCATAATTCCGAACACGAAGTAAGTATAAATATTAAAATTTTTTTTTTTACATGACCATCAAAATCTAACTGTGCTGTTTTTTTTTATAGTTCTATTTTTCATCATACGCAGAAAATTATATGACAAATTTCTTAACAATATTGAAAAAACGAGAAATTATATAATACAATAATATTAGATAGAAATTGTAATATTAAGAAATATTAAATATACACTAGATAATATTTAATATACTTATTTATTTATTAATGTATTTATATATAATATTTTAAAATAATATAAAGAGATATAAAGAAATAAAAAATAAACAGACATATTTATTTTAAATAATTTTTTACGTGGTTAAAATGTTTTAAATCACTTTCGAGCGGTACAGCGAAGTCGATTATTACGTAATTTTTGCAAAAGTATCAAGACAAAATTTGTTAATTATGTGAATATTTCATAAAAATTTGCCGTTATTAGTACAATAATAAGTTCAAGTGTAACGTTCGTTCAGTACTCGTTAAAATTTTCCCAACCAATGCATATTCTTTTTTTTGGTTAGCGCGATTTAAAATCGAGAGATATGGCAAAAGCTAAAAAAAAAAAAAAAATGATTATGTATATTAAACCAAAATAAATATGCGAATACATGTGTCACAAAGAAAAAATGTCAAAACTCTGAATGAACGAATATAAATATTTAAAAGAATTAAATAAAAAAAAAAATATATTAATAATTAATTATATTGAAATTTTCTATGATTATGTTGAATATGATTCCAATCTCTAACAGGACCAAGACGAATTCTTCCAGGAGAATTTAAAGAGACGATAGGATAAAGTTTTGATGGAAGATTATCCCAAGTTGATACAGGAGGATGCATAACACCATTAACAGAGAAAGCGATAGATCTTTCAGTCATATTTAAATGTACAATAATTTTTGTACCAGAAGAAAATTCTGATACATAATGTGAACCAATATTATTATGATAACATTTTCCACTAGAACCTAAAACCCAAGCACAAGATTGTTGACCAGCAAAAATATTGTAATCAAGGCCACGTTCAGTACAAACACCAACCCAAGCATATATACAAGTTTCTTCAATAATAACTTCCCATTCATAAATTCCTTCACCATTAATTATATTATTTGCTCTTATATTTTGATGAGTAGTATTTAAACCACCAGGATTACTTTCTACTACAGTATTATATTCTTTTAATATTAAATTTGAACCTTTAGCAATTTTATCCCATTGTAAATTCCAATCAAATAAAGGAATTCCACGTATATGAGGTAAAGATTTCTTCTCTCTAGCTTGAAATCTATAAGCATCTAATAAAAGAGGAGTAGGTAATAATTGTAAAGGTTCAATCTTATCAACCAAAATATTTATATCAATTCTTCTTAAATCAATAAAAGGAAGTATAATTGATAACATTTCTTTTATCTCTAAACGAAATTCTTCAAATTGAGAAAAATATTCATCATAATCATTTTCATTACATTCTTCATTAAAATTATTATTATTATTATTCTTCTTTAAATCATCAAAATTTGGTAATAATTTTTCAATAACAGAAATGGCATTTTCAGATATATTATTAGCAGCTTGTATAACAGAATAACGAAATACCATATATTCAGAAGTAACAAAAGGATTTTGAGTTGAATAAGTTTGAGATAATAAACATTGTAAAGCTTGAAAAGATAAATTATCAAATCCAATAGTTTCCAAAGGAGTTTTAGAGATCCATTCAATTATTAATTTAATCATTTCATTATCAGCTAAAGGAGACATTTTTTCTACAGCTTTTGATAATAATACAGGTGCTAAATTTCCACCTTTTCCTTTTAAATCATATTGTTGATGATGTTCTTTAAGGGATTTTTTAACAAAATTTACAATTTTTTCTTGTAAAACTTCCAATTGAAAATAATCTGCTGCATGATAAGCTTCAATACTTATATCCAAAGAAATTGAATCAGATTCAAAATTTTCTGTATATAAATATTCTAATATAATTTCCATAGCATTAAAATTTATTTCAGGAAATTTGATTTCATTAATAGTAGATTCTTTCATACCATTAAATAATAAACGATCAAGAACATTTGATCTTGCAGCTAATATAGCTCTATTACCATAAATTATTGAATCATCTTGACATATTATTTTTATATCACTATAATTTTTATTATTTATTAAAAATTTTAAATCATTCATTAATGAACATCCTCTCATTTTTTCCATTGGTGCCATTATGAAAGAATAATATATTTATTATTATTATTATTATTATTATTATTATTATTATTGTATGATAATATGATATACGGTTTTTTTTTTTTTTTTGGAAAAAAAAAACCATGGTGAATTTTTTTTTTTTTTTTTTTTTTTTTTTTTTTTTATTTTTTTTTTTTTTTTTTTTTTAAAAAAAAAATATTTTTTAATTTTTTTTTTTTTTTTTTTTTTTTTTTTTTTTTTGAGAGAAAATGGGGGGAAAGTAAAAACAAAATAATAGCACATGCAAGGAAGATCTTAAAAAAAAATAAACAAATTAAACAAATTGAACAAATTAATTTTTTTCTTTCGATTGTTATTGGGTTGATCATATGATGAATCATTTAATCATGAGTTCAAAAAACCTTTATCACACGACACATAATTATAAAAAAGAAGGATTATTTTCAATTCACATGATATCTGAACTTTAAAAAAAAAAACGGTAAAACCGATTCAAAAGAGAAAAAAAAAAGGTTAAGATATAAAACTTGGCGATGATTTATTCGATATAAAACTTGCATAAAAACCTGTATAACAAAATAAATTTCTAAAAAAATTGACATCCAGGGCTTCCAGTGAAAATATGGATTTTTTTTTTTCGAGGGGTGGTAAAACTTTTATGTTATATTGACTTTGTTATCCACCAATGAATTCGTGTTTTCAGAGCACGTTGTGGCGCAGAAAAATATCGCTTAAAAAAAAAAATGCTTATTGCATTTTTTTAACGGTAAATTTTATTTCCAAACTAAGTTAATAAGAATTTAAATCCCTAAATTTAGTTCAAAACTAATGGATCAACTTTATGCATTTTTTAGTACTCATACTTTGATATTTTGGATTTCCTTTGTGTAAAAATTATATTATCCGTAAGTTTAACATCATCTTTCGACGAATAAGAAAGTTCCTATCGAATGCATATTCAAAATGTATTAGATTCTAGGTTTGTAATGATTATATGAGAAATTGAAAAAGAAGTACGTCTCATGTTGTGTTTCCCATATTTTTTTTTTTTCATCCCCCAAAAAATAAAAACTCTTTGCTTCACATATAAAATGAAAATAAACAATATCGGGTTCATTTTCCTTTTTTTTTCTATTTTTCTTTTTTTCTGTTTTTTTTTTTACAAAAAAAAAGGGATTCATAATTCTACAATTTTAATATAAATATATATATATGTGTATGTACGTATATTTCTATTCATACTAAATTTATAATTAATTATTTGTTACACATGAATTAAATAAAAAAAACATGAAATCAGGTATTTTTGAAATATTTGACCTAACCCTATTATATAAACCTTAATTTATTAATTAACTAACCTGTTTAACCTTTAAGATACATCATCATTTGGTCAACCGTCAACTGTTAAATACGAATCAGCTTTAATAGATCCCCCTGAACTAGAGGATCAAGAAGATACTTTACTGGAAAAAATAAAAACATTAATGTCAAAGATGGCCGAATGGATAGAATATTTACTTCAATTTGTACCATTTGTTAATAGCAGAAAGAAGAGAGATGTAAGACAAAAAGATACTGAAAAATTTGAAAAGAAGAAATTAAAAATATTCA
Organism: Oehlia diaphana; assembly: GCA_003833135.1. Taxonomy (NCBI): domain Eukaryota; kingdom Fungi; phylum Glomeromycota; class Glomeromycetes; order Glomerales; family Glomeraceae; genus Oehlia; species Oehlia diaphana. Next base: position 122,377 of record QZLH01000082.1, on the reverse strand, counting down.
TTGGTACATGGAATATGCATGGGAAATTACCTCCTTATAATCTCAATCCTTTTATTGAACCTCCAAGTACAAAGCATGAAGCAAAAGATTTATATTTAAAAAGAAATCATAATCATCCTTATCATATTTTGGTTATTGGTACACAAGAATGTCAACATAATATTAAACATTCGGTTCTATTTCCTTCTAAAGAAGAATGGGAACAAAGATTAAAAACTTATTTAGGAGATGATTATATTTTAGTTAAAACTGAAACTATGGCTGCTTTACATTTGGTAGGTTAAAAAAAGAACTAAACTTTAAAATAAAGTTTTCTTTCTCAAACATGATGTACTGAATATTTTTTTTTTTTTTTTAGGCAGTATTTGTTTGGGAACGTTGTAAAGACTGGGTAAAAGATTATCAACATGGAGAAGTTCCAACTGGTTTTGCAAATTTATTTGGAAATAAAGGTGGAATTGGTATTTCTTTATTATTTGGTAACACTTCTCTTTGTTTCATAAATAGTCATTTAGCTGGTAAGTATTACTAAACCCTTTTTTAAAGTCATCTTTAAAGAAAATAATAATTTAATTCATTTCACTTTTATTTATTTATTTAGCACATCAAGATAAAGTTAAAGAAAGGAATCATGATGTGAAAAAGATTTGTAAAGAATTAAAATTGAAAGGATTTTCTCCTTCAGATAAAGGTAATTTTTTCTTTATATATTTTAGATTAAAAAATAAAAAGATTGTTATTTATTTTGAATTTATTTTGTAGTATTCACAAATGTTACGGATAGATTTGATTATACATTTTGGTTTGGTGATATGAATTATCGTGTCGATTTAGAAAGAAGTCGTGTTGATGATTTAATCAGACAAAATGATATTGAAGTAAGTACTATATATATATATATATATATTTTAAAAAAAAAATGATAAGATTAAATTTATTAATCAATCTTCTCTCTTTATAGACTTTATTAAAAAGTGATCAATTATTGTATGAGTTGAAATCATTTCCGTATTTTAAAGGTTTTAATGAAGCTCCTTTAAATTTTTATCCGACATTTAAACTTGATATAACACATAGAGTAAGCCATTATAATCAAGAACATCCACCATTAATAAGTTATCAATCATCACCCGCATTAATTGAATCAGGCACTTTACGTTATGATTCTTCTGATAAACAACGTGTACCAAGTTGGACTGATAGAATTTTATGGAAATCAAGAAATATTAAGAAAAAAGTTGATGTTGATGTATTATCATATACTTCTCATATGAATGTTGTTGGATTCTCTGATCATAGACCTGTTACTGGTTGTTTTCTTGTAGATTTTGATTGGAATCAATCTTCACAAGAAGCAAGGAAAAAATTAAAATCTAGAAAGAAAAGAAGGAGATTTTTATTATACATTTAAAATAATTTACAAAAAGACATTTATTTATATTTTTAATTAATAATTTTTTTTATTTGTATTTATATTTGATAGAGTTTTTTTATGGGTTTTTTTAGAATTTTTTTTATTGTATTTTTATTAATAAAGCTGGATATTTTTGATCTCGTGGGATTGATAATCTGATCAGAAAATCAAATATAAATAAATGATCAAAGATGAAAAAAAAAAAAATTTCTTTTCCCTATTAAACATTAACTGACGCTAACTTGACACTAACTTGACACTAACTAGACATTCGTTCATTTAAATACTTTGTCATTAATTCATTAATTTGAAATTGACCCAAGAAATATCCAAATTTATCGCAGTGATTTATTTAATCAAAATTCTTTTACTAAATAAATAATATAAAGATATAGAGAAAATATTCTTTTTTATCATTTGCAATCATTCAATATTCACATTTATAACAAGATTATAATCAACTATCTATCCTTTTTAAAAAATCGACTCTATTCTTTGTCACAAATATTATTCTCTACCTAATCTTAAGAAAACAATCTAAATAATTTTAAAATTTAATTTCTCTTATACGAGATTAATTATAATTTATTTAAAATTAATTATCTTCATTTCTACATTTTATTAAAGTCCTTTTTTAAAAAAACTTAAAAAAAAAATTCTTTATAATTGTTCTTTTAATCCCTATCTTTTTTTGTCTTTTGATTTAAAGGTACCAATCAATGCAGACATTCTAATTCTAATAATTTCAAATATGCTTTTTTGACAAAGATTCAAATATCCGAAATGATTTTTTGATTTTCAATTCTGAAACAATTCAATATACCACGAAATTTACCTCTAATTACCTTCCTTACCTTTTAAAATTATTTTTTAAAGTATAGATCATTGAGTATTTAATTGATGGATTAAAATTAAATCCTGATAAATTTTAATTATATTTTACTTGCTTTATAAAAATAATTTTCATCAATAATTTTATTAAATGGAAAACAAGATTTTATGGTAATATTAAAGAGAATAATATTTGCAAATGTTAATGAGATATTTCTCAATTTTTATTATAATATTATTTATTTAAAAAACAAATTCCTTCTTATACATTTTTGGGTTTACAAAAACAAAGGTTGATTTCTTTATTATAGTCCTTGTTAAAATTTATTATTTTTTTTCTTAATTATAACTTATTTAATATTAATATATTGTTTCATTTAATATTTTTCTTTTTTTCTTTTATATTTTATTAACATTATTTTTTTGATATTTTACTCACTTATTAAATATGACTTTGATAATTTTTAATAAATCCTATATAATAGGATTTTGATGAAATTAATAATGAATTAAATTCAAAAAAAAAATAATGTTAATAAGATAGTAATATTGCAATTTTATATCATTTTTTTAAAACTTATTCCAAGTGCTATCTCATATAATTTATAAATATTTTTCAATTTTTACTATAATATTATTTCTTTAAAAAACAAATTCCTTCTTATACATTTTTATTTTACAAAAACAAAGGAAAAATCAATTGATTTCTTTATTATAATCCTTGTTAAAATTTATTAATTTTATATATTATTTCATTTAATATTTTTTTTTTCTTTGTCTTTTATAATTTATTAACATTTATTTTTTACTTTATTATTTGTTGATATTTCACTCATTTATTAAATATGAAATTATTATATTTTAAGTTTATTAATGAATTTAATATTAAAGAAAATAATATTATTAAGATAGTAAAAATTGCAATCTTATATTTTTTTTATATTTTTTTTTAAAAAAAAAACTTATTCCAAGTGTTATTTTATATAATTTATAAATATTTTAAATATTTTCAATATATTATTTATTTAAAAACAAATTCTTTCTTATATATTTTTTATTTTACAAAAATAAAAGAAAAACAATTAATTCATTAGTATTATAATTCTTATTAAAATTTATTGTTTTTTTTTGGATTTTTTTAATTATAACTTATTTAATATTATTAATATATTGTTTTATTTAATATTTTTTTTGATTTATTTAATTATAACTTATTTAATATTAATATATTGTTTCATTTAATTTTTTTTTTATGATAATAATAATATTAGAAAAAATGTATTTGTAATAACCTGTTACATGTCTTATTTGTAACATCCTTTTTTTGTTTTTTAATAATAATTTATATTTTAAAAAGTATAAATATGATTCCTATATGCAAAATTTTATTTGAAAAACTTTTACTTAATGTACTAA
>QZLH01000082.1:65897-118188 GCA_003833135.1 Oehlia diaphana | reverse complement strand
GATAATAATAATATTAGAAAAAATGTATTTGTAATAACCTGTTACATGTCTTATTTGTAACATCCTTTTTTTGTTTTTTAATAATAATTTATATTTTAAAAAGTATAAATATGATTCCTATATGCAAAATTTTATTTGAAAAACTTTTACTTAATGTACTAAAGTTAGTTTCATAGACAAAACTTCAAGTTATAAGCGTTTTTTTGAAATTTTTTAAAAAATTCTTTTGTTTTAGTTACATGACTGATCTTTCATTTTGATTTGCTAATTAGTTTACGTTACACCTGATCTTAAATTTTGATTGGATAAAATTGATGTTGTTACAAATAAGACGCATAACATGTTATTACAAATAAGTTTAACTATAATATTATAATATTTTATTTGTTAATGTTTTACTTACTTATTAAATATGAAATTTTTAATTAATAATAAATTAAATTTAAAAAGATTTAAGATATTTCAATGATCTTTTTTTAATTGATAGTTTTTATTGCTTAATCAAATAAAAATCATTGAAATCAAACTACTAGATTAAAAGTTATTTGTAAAATATATTTTTATCTTTTGAAATCAATTAGAATTGTATCACAAATCGATTTATGCAGAATACTAATTTCTTTGCCATATAATTTTGATAGAAATAATCTTATTTTAAGTTTTTAGATGGTACAGTAAATCAACAGTTTATCAGATCAAAAAAATATCATATTGATATTAGCAAATGCTAGTTCTATTGATTGATATCCAATTAAAGCTACCACCCAAAATTAGGAAATTTTACCATTTGCTGAAACCGAAATGGTAAAATTAATTTAGGAAAAATACTTAATTCTGAAATGCCAAAACTATTCCAAAATTCTGATTGGCTGTTATAATATCATGTGACCAAAATTATAACTGTATTCTAATTCCATAATTCTGGCTCTGTAGCGATCTTTCTAATATGTGTAATTTTGATTTAAGCCTATGTTCACTTTGTGTAATGTATATTACTATATAAGGGGGTTATTTAAAGCTGTGTTCAATGATCACGTAATTTATAGATTGGTGAACTGATCTAAAAAGCCACGTAAATAAAATTGTGTAATGCTTTTTTTATTTTTATTTTTATTTTCTATTTTTAATTTTTTTTTTATAGTTTTCTTTTATTTATATTATTAATTTTTTTTTCAAAAGTAAAATTTTTTAGTGCTATTTTAAAGCTTTTTTTAAGGATTTTTTGGATCATATATACAATGATAAAAAAACTTTATTACGTTTTATCTTTCTATTAAATTTTAAATCAGAATATTTAAGACAGGTTCTAAACAATTTTTTAATTCACTAATAATGTGCCAGTTTTTTTCATATCGTCCCTTTCTTCAACCCTCCAATATATATCATGTATTTTTTCTGTTAACTCACTTACTGCTAGCCGTCTATTCTCTATTACTTTTTCAGCTTCAATCATTTTAAAAACTGGCACCTTCAAATCAACTAATTCACGATGTATATATCTCAAATTCAGACTCATCAAATATTTGTTTATAGTACTATACATATTTTCGTAAAATATGTGACAGCAAGGTAACAAGTATCGATAAAAAAATAAACAGTTACAATTTAGAGATGTAAGTCCAGACAGTGCTTTACCTTTTTCAATTCATTCTTTAACAACACAAATTTATTAATGAGCATTTGTTGAACAGGGAATAGAAATTTATGAATTTCATTAAAAATCTCACCATCAATACCAATAGCTAAAATTTTTTTAGTGCGAAATTCATAAACAATATGCTTTGAATCAGTACTTTTTTTTTATCAAGTGCAACTATCTTTTGACATATACCTGATAAATATTATTGAAATTTTTGATCAGAATTTGTGAGAAATAAGTGAAACTCTTAATAAAAAAATATACCAATTAAATCATGTTGTGGAAAAGTTGTTCTTTTTAATTCACTGTGATATGATTCTAGAGAATTTGTTGATGTAACCTGTAAAAGAAGAGGAAAATGTTAACATGACTAGAGCGTCCACTGATATGTATTTTTTACATAGTTTCTCATAATATATTTCTTGATAATTGAATTTAAACATTCATTTAATGCTTCTTGAACAATATTTTCACACCCAGCATAGCATAAATCATTTTTTGTCTTATCTTTTTATCATAGATTTTATTCATCCAGACTCTCATGATATGCACTGTGCAAAAAATAACTTCACACTCCTACTCACTGTATTTAAGTTTTGAAAAGACCATCTTAATACTATTAGATTCTATATTACTCTGATCAGAGAAAAAATATCTTAGATTTTAATAACGTGCAAATCACCTAATTATTTTTAAACCTTTTGTAACAGTATCACTGTTTTTATTACTTACAAAGAAGTGAACTCCAACATCCCAACATCTATAATAATTACGAATATATAAGATAAAGATGCTGCCTGAAACTATTTTTCAGTTTCCAAAACTGAAACCGAAACTGAACTAAATCTGAAATCTATTCGAAACTTTAAAACTATTCCAAAACTGGTAAAACTAATCCAAAACTCCTGAAACTAGCCCAAAACTTACTAATTTTAGCCAAAATTAAAATTTGGCCAAAATTATGATATTTTATCACATGATATTATATCAACTTCCTAAAAAGAAAATTTTGATTTTCAGTAAAATTGGAAAAATTAGTTACACAATAATTATACAAATTTTCCAAAAAGGAAATTTTAATATTGATCATTTTCTTAGCCAGAATTACATCCTAAAAATGGTTAGGATTATATCAATAATTTTGGTTAAATTTTGTAATAATTTTGGAATTATAAATTTTGGATTAGTTTTACCAGTTTCAGATTAGTTTTATCAGTTTTACCAATTTTGAAAAATAAAAAAATTCAGAAATAATTTTACCAAATTTTAGTTTTGACAGTTTTGGAAACTACTAAGTTTCAGGCAGTATCTTTAATATAAGGTAAACAAATGACAATCATATTTATTAGTTTTGTGTATAGAATTTATAAGGGTTAACCATCCATGTTGCTCAAGATTTTTGATATGGTCTGGATGTATAAAAATAAAACCGTAAGTGGATAAATGAGGAATTTCATAATAATTGACTAAGTATTCTTCTTTTTCTAGAAAAGAAATAGCCTCTTGAATATTCAATTCTCATTTAAGATTACCAATAAGATATGCATGCATCAAGAAATCCATGTATTTTATATTTTATGTTTGTAACCTCTTCCTTCTTAACTCCTTTACACTTTCTCCTAAATCTAGCTTGTCAGTTATATACTCCTTTACCGCACTAACAATTTCTGGTGGTCTATAATTCTTTATAGCTTCTTGTATAACTAAATCTCAAACAATTGTGAATGCTTAAGCTTTTCGCTTTCTTCTAAAACATGTGAATGACCAGATGAGTTTTGAAACCGTTCAATATGTACTTTTTATTCAGAAATATAATGTTGAACCTTGATATTTGCAGAATACATATTAGCTGGCCGAATTTTTGTTATTTGACATTTCTTATTTGAAACACCTTCTTTTCAGGTACTTGATTTATTAGGTTTATTAAACTGACAAATAAAAACTTTTCATGAATTTCCATTAACATTATTTTTATAGTTAAACCTAATCCATATATTTGACACGAGAGGTCACTACTTTTTATCATATTCTTCTATTGAATATTCAAGTGGTTGATTAACATTGAAGAGAAGATAATGTTTTTGATTAGGATTAAAATTTCAGATATAGGTATGTTTATTTTATTAGAAGCAAATGGAGTCATTAAATATATAAATTGTATGAATATTATTAAAAAAATTTGGAGAAAAGAAACCTAAATAAAAGAAAAAGAAACTTCAAAGAAAAATACTTCAAAGTTATAAGCTATAAACTAAAATATTTTGTATTTTTTTTTTATTTCAAAGGAAAAAAAATAAAAATAAAAATAAAAATAAAAAAAAAACGTTATACAATTTTATTTGCATAGCTTTTCGAACTAGTTTACCGATCTATAAATCATGTGATCAAACCCAACTTTAAACAATCTTTATAAAAGGAAATTTTATATTACATTATTATGATTTTTTTTTCTTTTTAGTTAATTATTAACCAATAGAATTTAAGCAAATCCTAAGGTAAGATTTTATATAAAAGTGAAATTTCTACTGGTAATATATATTATCGCCAATTTCAAAATGGTTGATGCAGTATCGATCATTTAATTAAAAAAAACCTCAATTTTTACCAAATATTTAAAATCTAACAAATATAACGCATTTTTTCTTGGTAAATAACCAAGATTTTCCAGAAGTACTAGTGTTAGCAGACTTATCTACAGCTTCTTTTTGACTTTTAGACCAGTTTATTATATACAGTGGCCATCAAAAATAACGCACCACCTTAATTGCCAATCAAAAATCATGTGTAAATCTGTCAAATTAAACCCAATTAAAATGAATAAGTTTCTATATTTAGTTCATCATGTGATGCAATAAACAAATAATTTTTAGAGTGTTTTAATTGGATGAATTTTAAATTATACAACAATTTGTAAGAAAATGCTGGTGCGTTACTTTTGACGGCAATTGAATTTTATTTATTGTTTTATATTTAACAAAAAAATATGCTAAAATAAATTATAAACTCCTTTTTAAAAATAAAACTACCACCTTGTATACTCTCCTCCAGCTTTTAAAACATCATTAATTCTTTCTGGCATTGTATTTATTAACTTTGTACATGCCTCTAATGATGTTTCATTCCATATTTTTGAAACATGTTCCCATAGCACATCCTTACCCTAATTTCCATATTTAACTGTCTGAGACGACGGTATACATCATTCCAAAGGTGTTCAATAGGGTTAAGATCTGGAGATTGAGGTGGCCAACTGAATAACTGAATATTATTTACCTCAAACCATTCTAAAGTACGTTTTGCCATGTGCTTTGAATCGTTATCCTGTTGAAAAATTATATTTGAGCGGTCTAAATCATAATATTTTAATGTTTCTAAGAAGTCTTCATCAAGAATTCTTTGATATAATTCAGCATCAAGTCCACCATCAATCTTACATAAGTACCCCACTCCAAGAAAGGTAAAGCATCCCCATACGAAGATACTTTCCCCACCAAACTTAACTGTAGGCTTCACATGCCGAATTGTAAGAGCTTCTTCAGGTTTTTTCCAGCAATACTAAGCATGGCCGTCTGACCCAAAAATCTGAAATTTGGACTCGTCAGACCACACAACTTTATTCCAGTCACTCACCGTCTATGACTTATACTTTCGTGCAAATTTCAATCATTTTTCACGGTAAGTTTTTGACAATAAAGGCTTCTTATATTTTACCTGAGCAAATAATCCATTTCTATTTAATGCTCTGCGCACTGTGCTTTCACTTACTTCAATATTATCAATAACTTTTAGGGATTTTTGGATGCTTACTGCTGTGAAACACTCATCCGTCATTATACGTCAAACTATAATTCTTTCATCACGGTCAGTTAACTTGCATGGACGTCCAGATTTTAGTTTGTTTTTGATACTATTAGTCTCTTCATACTTCTTTTTTAGTCGTAAAATACTTGTATGGTGAACATTTTCACCAATTTTTGCGGCTACTTCTCTTGAACTAAGCCCCAAGTCTAATAATTGAAGTGCTCGAGCCTTTTGTTCAATTGTTAGTCGGTTTGACATATTTGAAGTAAAAAAAAAATTAAATAGAAATATTAAAATAACTAATAAACACTTTATATTATGAAAACTTTCTTTGAGTATATATATAAGTCTTCGAAAAAACACCATTATTTTGTTTTGACATAAACCGTTATAAGTAACACACCACTAAAAAGTGATAAAATACGTAGCTTTGTGACAATTTACCAATAAATTAAGCCAAATTTGGTATGATGTAAAGATTGTTGAGTATATTTCTTAATTTAGTTAAATTTGTATTTATTTTATCAAGTACAAAAAATAATGCACGTGATTTTTGATTGGCAATTAGGGTGGTGCGTTATTTTTGATGGCCACTGTATTATTTGAAATAACTTTCACTTAAAGTTTGTGATTTTTGCCGATTTTTCAAAGTATAAAGTTTTTCTGCAATGACTTGTACTTTCAGTGAGGATTTGAAATGGAGGGTTGTTTACCTTTATCATAATGGTCATAGTCATAAAAATATTGCTAAATTATTACACATTAGTAAAAGTACTGTTGATAGAGTATTGCAAGTTTATGTAAATAGAAAACGGTAATGAATCCTTAGCAGAAACTACCAGGATGACATAAGTAGAAATGAAATGAAGGTAGTTTATAAATGAAAAAAAACATTTATTTATTTATTCTGATTAATACTAACTGTACTATCAATTTAGATATTGTGAGAACTAGTTAAAGATAAAGTAGATTGGTATCTAGATGAACTAGTAGGAGAGCTTGAATTACAAACAGAAAAACTGGTTTTTATTTCAACACTTTAGTTTACTGTGGGATTAGTAGAAAAAAAGTAAGTTTTAGAATTATTAGAAATTATTCTATTCTTTTTATTATGACTTATTTTTAACTTTTTTTTATCTAGCTACATAAAGCAGTTTATGAACGAAATGAATTACTTAAAAGTACATTTATTGCAAAAGTTGGATATAATTATAAGCCTGAACAGCTTATATTTATGGATGAAGCTTCTAAAGATAAGCATACTCTGTCCTGTGGTTATGAATATTCATTAAAAAATATATTTGCAGTTAAAAAAATGTATTTGTATGTAGAACATGATACATAATATTGCCTACTTTATCTTTACAAGGTATTATTGCTATAAATATAATAGAAGGAAGTGTTACAAAAGAAAAATTTAAAGAATTTGTTGTTTCAAATGTGGTATATTATAAATTTTATTTTATAATTTATTTTTGTATTTTTTTTATATTAGATTCTTTAAATAAATTCGTATCTTTCTGAACAAAGTATTCTTATACTTGACAATACACGAATTCATCATGATGAAGATCTTATAAATTATATTGAAGCATTTAGTGGTCATGTTAAATTTTTAGCACCTTATTCCCCAGATTTCAATCCTATTGAATCTAGTTTTTTTGTTATAAAATCCTTTCTAAAAAAACATAGAGATTTTGTTAATTCATGTAGTGATCTAAAATATCCTTTTTTAGTAGCATGTTCTCAAATCACTTCACAAATGGCTGCTAAATTTTTTGAAAATTCAATTTATATGTAATGTTAGTATAAACGATATAAAAATTAGATTAAAAATTAAATTTATCAATATTTATAATTATAATATATAAAATAAAGTTATAGAGTTACTTACGATATAAAATTTTATATTATAAATTTCTAAACAATTATACTTTTACAGTTTATTTAATAATAAAAATTATATTGTTTGTAATGTTATACTACAGTTCTAAATGTTTTACGCTATCTAATTTTATTTACATCTAATTGATTAAATTTGGCATCTGTGAGATTATAAATCTGATCTATAGTAATTTACTCACTTTCAAAATTATTTTTAAATCTTGTAAACTCCCCAATACCTAATTCATCTAATTTAGTAAAAAATTTATCAAGAGATGGAATTGGTTGTTTTGAAGGAAGTAATACATTTGATTGTAAATTTGGTACATCATTTGTAATTGAATTTTGTGTAAATAGTATTATTTGAGGTGAAATGGCGAAAAAAAATGGCATTGTATTAGAATTTGAATTTGAAACCATCATTGGCGTGGATGTTTTAGGATTTTTTTTGATGTTACTAGTTTGTGAAAAAATCAGAAAATCTGGTGGCTAAGTATTATCTGTAGAACCTCAAATCTAAAAATAAATAAACTTGATTAGACAGCTTTTTTAATGTATAATAAATGTTAATAAAACAGCTTACAATTTTTTTAGCCCAACATTGGAGATGCATTGCAGTGAGTTTTACATGCCATACATTACTGACAAAACATGAAGCATCATGATGTTGATCACATTTGTATTGTTCCCTTAAATCACAAATTATACGTCCTTCCTGTTGTAAATTTGTGGAAAAATTATCCAATTTTGGGATTGCATTTTTCTTTTTACATAGCTTAATATTTTCATTTTCCGTTTCTTTATCAGAATCTGTAATATCTTAAAATACAAATGTTCTAACACAATTAGCTACATTTATTATATAATAAGAAAATCTAATTTTTACCTTTCGTTTCTGCTTTTTTTCCTTTTTCAAAGAAACTACAATTACCATATTTTTCTTTTTATCTAACAGTTTCTTGTAATCTACTAAAATCTGCTAACTGTGCCCAGCTCCTGTTGATTTTTCTGGCTTAAATAATACCAAATAATCTGAATGTATGATCTTCTCATTACCAGTTAGTTTTCAAACATAATAATAAACTTCTGCAAAAATGTCATCCAATGATGATACTTCTATTTCCAACCATTTAGATGGTTGGGTCTGTAGCAGATTTTATTATCAAATTGAATGATATCATCTGTTCTATATTAGATTTTTTACTTATCTCATCATTAGGTCCATCCAAGTCAATAATATTATTATTTGACTCATTATTTTCAGAATTATCTTTATTTGAATTAATCTTGCATTTAGTAAAAGAGTTTCTTTTTCTTTGAAATACGCTATTGCAGACTGAACAAAAGGTAAACTTGAACTTTGTATTAATATCTATGGAATAATTGAACTGAATAATCTTATTTTTAATGTATTCAAGTTGCTTTGAAGGTAAATTGGAAGTTGAAATCTGAGAAAACGCAATCTTTACTTTATTAGTTCAGTTATTTTTATTTGGCTTGATAATTTTGTCACATAAATACATTCTTTTTCAAATATTAAGTGCCTTTCCAATCTCCACAATATAAACATTTTTTACAACCAAGGCAAGTGCTGATTAGATACTCTGTAAAAGTCATTATATTAAGTTGAACATGTCTTTTGTTAAAATACAAAATTATTAATGAACGGTATGATGATATTTAATTGGTTAATTTATTTGATCACATGATGATGATTAGATATTCAGTATTCTTAATGGGAAATTGAATTTTATGTATGATCAACACTACATCAACCATTTTGAAAATGATAATAATAATAGGCGGAATCCTATTATACTATATATTTCATTTATAGCACATTCAATTCTAGTTATAGAATTTGAAAAATTTGAATTTTTATATAATAAATAAAATTCACAATTTTGCTTACAAAATTTTTAAATTAATTTATAAAGTTCTTTAATTATTTATGTGAAAGTTATTGAAATATTTATTTATAAGCATATAAAAAATATAATTTGTATTATAATTTTGTATTATATATTATAAAATTATAAGCAAAATTTTTAGAATTTGATAAAAGTTTAAATTTTTAAAATATTTAAACTATTAATAAAATATTTTGAACATTATCTAAACTTAATAATTGTTTAAACTTTTCAATATATCTATTAATCTATTACTATAATTTTAATATAGTTTTGATAATATGTAAAATTCTATTAGTAATATATAAATAGATTATACTGTTAATAAAAATAAATAAATTTATTTTAAATTTTTTTTCTGAAATACTAAGTTTTCAAATATTATTATTTTTATTATTTATTATTTTTTATCTTTTTGTTATTATGACTTTATTATTTCATTATTATTATTTTTTCATAATAAAATCAGAATATAAATTATATTATATTTTTTTTTTGATTAATTAAAAGTTATGTAATTCATATTAATTATATAATATTATATGACAATACTAATATTTGGCTTATAAAGAGTTTTTTATTTATAATTATTTAATAAAAAATTTTTTTACTTAAAAAGTACAAGATTTAAACTATTTAAAAATATATAATTTATTATAATTTGTATTATATATTAGATTTTTAAATGATATAAATTCTATAAGATAATGGTAGGGTATAGGAGCAATCTTATAGATAGGAAACTGGGTTGAAGTTTTAATAAATTAATTATATAACAGATGTTTTTGTATTCTCACATATAATTAATAAACTTACAAATTGCACTACCTTAAAAAAAAAAAAAAGAAGAATTTTAAATGATAACTAAATATTGCAGGACAAATATGCCTGTAGAGATTTACAGATAAAAGGATAAAAAATAAATTAATTAAAATATTAATTTTAATAATATATTGTTTTAAATTCATTATATATAAATTTATAAGATTAAAAAGGAACTGTTTAAAACAGTTTTTTAAAAAATATATAAATTTAATCATTTTATTAAAATTTTCTAATTTTTAAAATATTTAAAATCAATAATAATTAGTTTATAATGTATTTATTATTTAATGTTTTTAATTCTAATTTAAAATTAAATTAAATAATAATAATTACCTATGATAATAATTACTATTGGTGAATTTTAACAATACACTTATTTTAATTTGCTTTTTTTATTAGTAAAATTAAATATAAGTTGTATTAAATATAATAAAAAGATCATTTAAAACAAATAATTATAATAGTTTTATTATACTAAATAATTGATAAAATCTGAAGCTATCATTATTATAATTAAAATACCAAAATACTAAAAAGTTTTTTTCCTATTATAAAAGAAAGAAGTGTAAATTACTTTGAATTTTAGTATTAATATTAAATTTAAAATCTATTATTTGCTCTTTATCTAAGAATATATAATAATAATATGCTATATATTTATTGCTTCTGATAAATCTTCTATATATATAAAATTTTAAAGCTTTCCTTATATTTTTTTTTTATTACCTATTAATTATAAATAAAATAATGTTAAAGTTCACAATTTTAATCTAAAACTTTAATCTCTTATTATAATTATATTTTTGTATATATACAAAATTATACAGCATAAATAATTCTTACATCATTTTTCAAAAAGTACTATAAAATATATTAGCCAAAACATTATAAAATTATTAATTTCTTAAAAAGTTATTAGGTGCATTAGATATTAACCATTCCCTTGCTTTAACTAAATCTCCATTTTCAACTTCTATTGCTTTAATACAAAATTCAATAGAAAATTCTCCTTCAATATCTCCCTTATATAAAAGATTTGCAAGTAAACGCTTTTTCATTGTATTTTCATCCACACAAAGATACATAGGTGCTGAATTGGATGATTGAACTTGTTGTAAAAGTGGAATTAATGTGGTTGCTGCTGTTGTAGCATCTTTTGGCTGTGAATTACCTGTAGCACAAAACTAAAAACAAATAAATAGCTTTAGTATATATAATTTGGTTTATTCAAACATCTGAATATAATAATTATAATAAAATACCTCATTTTTACACCAAGAATTTTTGCATCCAACAGTTAACTGTTGATGGTATTTTCTTGCCACTCTTGTAAATAACATCTTTTTTGTTGGATCTGCTGTCGGTGACCAGAAAGGCCCAAAACAAACTGTACATAATCTTAATGAATTGACTGCCGCATTTCTCGCACAATTAGCATTTCTACAAAGTGGTGGCAATCTTTGATTTTGTTTTTCGACTTCGTGCATTTTCATATGAGCTGCAACGTTTTTTAATATAACAGCCTTTTTACATTTTACGCATGTGATGGTTCTACCTCCACAATATGATTCATGGGAAGCTAAACCTTCCAACATATCATTTTGATTGGTTGAGGGTTCTCCTTGTTTAACTAAATTGGAACAAAACCTACATATTACAAGTTTATCCGGGCATGTTGTTCGTCTATGTAACGCTAAATCCGGTAATGATTCTGTTACAAATCCACAAGAACATTTACGTTCTGTATGAAAGATAACTTCATGTTTTGCTTGCTCTGAAATATCACCAATCTAAATAATAAATTAAGACAGCATTAAATATCAACATTTAATATATAAATTATTTTATGATTTATAATTAGAAATCTCAAGTTACCTTATCACATTTAGAACAATGCCAATGACTTTTCTCTTCTTCTTTTTTCATTATTTTCCCACATAAATTACACTTTATGTTATTTCTTTCACAGAAATTTGAATGCAAAACGATCGTTCTTTCTGGAATCCAATTTCCACAATTACTACATTGAGCATATCCGGGAGCATTTTCATTCGCATCGTTAACGGTTTCCAACGAGGACTCCGGCTTAGTTAATTGTTGGTCAGAATAGGTTACCGTTAACTCGTAAGAATTTATATCACTATACCCATGTACTCCAATATGGATATCATCTTTAGTAGCATATTCGTAATTTGTAGGCGCAATAAATATGGATTTCTTAGGCTCAGATGAGAAGTTTGACCAAATGTGGTCATCATCTTTGGGATACTGAACGTTGGACACAAGGAGATCTGAAATCATATTATTGAATGGGCGGTCAGCCAAATATCTGAAATAAAATTCATATAAATAATCGATAACGACTATATACTAAAGCATCAAAAATTAAAATTGATATATATACCTGCATCTCCTCCCTTAATGTTTAGCACGATATTTAATCCATGTGATTTGTCAATATTCGTCAAATTGAAGTAAGCATAATCATTCTTGTGAATGATACCTTGAACAGTTTGTCCAACATAAATGTCTTCATCAATACTTAGAGAAGCTTCTTCTCCAGCAAGTGGTGATATTTCAACCTCTAAATCTGTATCCACAACTTGTACGGCATTAGCAGGTTTTAAAGAGTCTACCACAAACTGATAAGAGGAATTTGCTTGCTTTATTGTAAGAATTTCTCCTGTAGTCAAAGTAGCATAGTGTGAACGTAGATATCCCTCAAAAGCAGCTCTATAAAAAGAAAAAATCAAATATTTAAATAAGAAATTTCATTTCAATATTAAACACTAAAAGTTCATAAATTCAATAGGAATTAATAAGATTTACCTATAATCTTTTATTTTTTTATATTCAGAATTCATCGGGCGAAATTTTACCCATGTTCCTTTTGGTAGCTCTTTTAATCGGATTGTCACTTCCGCACCTTCGTCGAGTGAGAGTGAATTATACATCCATTCTGGTAAATAGATCTTATCATCACTTGCATTAAATTCCAAGACACCTCCATGGGTTATTAATTGTGTTCTTGGATTAGATATTTGGAAAGTAATTGGATAAGGAAGTTGTGCTTCCGAAAAATCGTTATGTGAATTATTGCTAGCCGCACGTAATATCTCTTCGAGAACAAAAGGTGGAAGAATAAGTTTATCTCCCTCCAAAGTCGAGATTACTGATCCTGACAATAAGGTTCGGGTATAAGAAATAGACATAGTTAAAAAAACTTTCGTAGAATTCTTGCAAAGAAAAGTTGTTCAGAAAAAAAAGGATGACCGAATAACTCTAAATATAAATTTATGACAGATTACGTAATAACAAGTACAGACCCCTGTGTTCTCTTAATAATCTGTACAGATTATTCTCGATTATACCATTGTAAATTTATTCACGTGAAAAATATGATTACGCAACTAGTAAACCTGTACCATTACTACCTAAAAAACCTATATATAAACACCAAATTAACTTGAAATGACATAATTCATGACAAATAATTTTTTAAAAAAAACGCGCAATAAACCAAAATACAGTAATACTGCACATACCCCGGGTATTATACAAAATACCCGATTTAAAAATTATATAATACTCGTGGGTACTTTGTGAATTATATGAGGGGGTACATAATAATTTTAACCAGAATTAAGCTAAAGTTACCAGAATTGGGGGTACTAATTGAAATACTATAGGCAGTGTGGTATGGTATTCATATAAATAAATATCAACAACACTATGTCACTGCCTTAATTATATATGTAAATTATATAAAATATCAATAATAAATTTAATTTTATAAATTGTTATAAAATTAAGAAATATTTTAAAGCTATTCTATTAAAATAATTCTAATGGTATAAAATTCAAAAAGGGTGAATTTATTCCTCACCCTGGCAAAAATATCATTCTTGATAGGTATGCAGGAGAATCTTGATATGCATAATATATTTTACAGTAAAGTCTATCAAGAATAATACCTCATGTCTATCAAGAATGATACTTTTGCCTCACCCTGGGTTATACTTGCCGCCCATTTACCAAAAAAGGAAATTGTAACAATACACTTGCCGATCAATTATTGTTATAATTTCCTTTTTTGAATATGGGCGGCAAGTATACCCTGGGTGAGTAATATTATTACTCACCCTATCACGTGATAAACATTTTTGGTTGGCTTATTTTTGATTGGCTGATTTTTTTAACTTTAAAATTTTTCGGTACATATAATTTTATTTTTTTGAAAGATTATCATTATTAATAGAAGAATAAAATACAAATGTTTTAAAATTAAATTTACATAATTAGTATCAATAATAATAAAAAAACATGGAGATAAAATGATAAAATGATAGATATAATTTAATAGCAATATTTATTTGACATATAAAGTGATCTGAAAGTTAGAAAAATAGAAATCAATCTAATCAAAGATTAAAAATACATCCAAAAATGATAAATTAAGAATAATATAAGAAATGAGCGAGATGAATGATGATATCAATATTAAAGAAGCAAAGATAATGAAGAGTAATAAAAGCAAAGAGAAAGAAACAAAAATAAAAGGCAAGAGAGCAAAGTTAAAGGAAAAATAAGAGGAAAAAAGAATAAAAATAAAAATAAAAGAAGGAAAATAGAAGAAATATGAAAGAGAAAAGAATGAAAATAAAAACAAAGGGAAAGGAAGAGGATTAAGAAGAGAAAATAAAAAAGAAAGGGAATTAAAATGAAGAGAAATGAAAATGAAATAAAGAAAGATAAAAATAAAATAGAAATGAAACAAACAGAAAGGAAAAGAAAATAAAAAATTATTAGTAATAAAGACGAGAAAATAACAATCAAAAATTAAAAAATAACAGAAATAAAACTATTCATTCAAAGAGAATCAGAAATCTAAAAAAGAGAAAAATGTGGAAGTTACTGAAATCTAAACAAAAAAAAAATCTTAAAGTCTAAAACCTGAAAAAATAAGAGGGAAAGATTAAGATCAAATATAAATAAAAAGAACAAAACCTAAAAATAAAAAGAATTGAAAAGTAGTAAATAAAAAAAAGAAAAGAACATACCTTGATCATGAAACTGGAAGGACCTATTTTTTTCTTACTTCTTTAGGTTTTGATAAATCTTTAAGACTTCAGGTAAGTATATTTTTTTCATTTTCATTTTTCATTTATAATTTATTTTTACTAACCAGTTGTTTCTTTATTTTTCTTTTCTTTTAGCCAAGTTTTAAGGACCTAAAGGGAGAAAGAAAATAAAAAAAAAATGAAAATAAAATGGACAAAGATAAAAATAAAAGAAAAAATAAAGTGAAAATATGTAAATGAAAATAAAAGGGAAAATAAAAAAGAAAGAATATAAAATGAAAAAGGAAATGAAACAAATAGAGATAAAGATAAAGACGAAAGGAAAATAAATGTAAAGTGAACGATAATAAAGAAAAAATCCTATAAAAAAAAATAAAATAAAGTTAGTAAAAATAAAGCAAAGTAAAAAAGAAGAAAATTAAAAAACAAAAAAATATACCTTTAAGTGCGAAACTAAAAGAGCCTGAAACCTAAAAGAAAGAAAAAATGTGATTTATATGTAAATTTTTAACGCAAACTAAAAGGAAGTAAACAAATAACTGATTGACTGGTATGATGTAATTGTAAAGTTTCATCAGCCAATCAAAATTTATTACATAATAGGGGGTGAAAAATCATCTGGGTGAGAAATAAATTTTTTTTAAAATTTATATTATTTAATTTCCCTTATTAAAACAAATTGAATAGTAATAAAATTATCTTAACTGTTAAAAATTTTATATAAATGGTATTATAGAATTGTTTTTTATTTATTTAAAATTTTTTTTTTAAAATTTTTTTTGTTTGAAAAATTTGAAAATTTTTTATTAGAATCTTGCTAATTTGCTCTTTAAGCAGGTGAAATCACTCAAGTGATTTCACTTATATATAAATTTATTAAAATTAGGTGATTTTACCTATAATAAATCATATATAAAATTTTAATTTGATCTGCATATAAAAATAAATTTTTACAAACATATTAATTGTGAATAGAAAAATCTATAATCACATTACATTATATATATGGTTTATATGATAACTCTTGATATCATCACTAAAGTTAAAAATAATTGAAATTATACTGAAATTATAATGAACTAAAAATAAAATTAAATAAGATTAAATGGGTTAGAATTAAGGTTGCCTGCCTAAACTTCTTTAAAATCCTACGATTAGTTTTACTAAAATTTTACTATAAATTTATTATAGTTTTGGTAGAGTTTTAGCAGTTTTGGCATTTATAATAAGTTTTGGCAATTTCATCTTTCTCCAAAGTTTTACCAGTTTTTTAATATAACTTTAATATAGTTTTGGCAGAATTTTGCTTTTTGGTGAAATGCCATTTTATCTAAACCTCTAGGTTTTGGCAAGCAACTTTAGTTAGAATAAACTAAAACCAAAGAGAAGATAAATGAATAACCAAAATCATAATAAAACTAAATCAAATATAAGTAAAAATAAATCATATAAAGAAAATAAAAAAATTTCAACTAAAAAAAAAGTCGCTCAAGAAGAAATCCAAAAAAGAAACTCAAAGAAAAAATCAAAAAAATCCAAAGAAGTAATACAAAAAGAAATCTAAAGAAAAATAAAAAAAATCTAAAAAAAAGATCCAAAAAAAACTTAAAGAAACTTAATGAAATTCAAGAAATCCAAAGAAAAGACCTGAGAAAAAAGTTAAAAGAAATACAATAAAATCTAAAAGGAAATTTAAAGAAGAAGTCCAAGGAAAAATCCAGCCAAAATAGAAGAAACTAAAATAAAAAATGAAACTGGTTAGTTACTATAAAGAAACTAAACTTAAAATTCTGAAAAACTTGAAACTTACTATTTACTACATTTACTAAGATACCTAAGTTGAAAAATCTATAAAAAGAAAATGGATAAGAAACAATAGAAAATAAAAAAGTAAGTAAATATAAAAAAAAAGCTTGCCTTCAAAAGTCTAAGAAGAAAGAAAAGGCATTAAAGAGCATTAAAAGATGTTAAAAGTCTATTAAAAATGGTTAAAAATTGTCAAAAAATGTTAAAAAATGTTAAAAAAAAAAGTTATTCATTTGATAAATAAAAAAATAATTAGATAATATTTAAATTTTACAATAATATTTTTGGCAAATTAAAACCTTTTTAGTCATTTTTATAAATTTTTTTTTGCTATTATTATTTTATTTTTAATTAATTTATAATTTGTATAAAAAGCAGAAAAATTAATTATTAAAAACTGAAAAAATAATATGGAATCTGAAGATGTAGCAAATTAAAGTATTAATTTTTAAAATATAATAATATAAAAACTAAAACATTAATATACAGTAAGTAATTAAAAGTATATAGACATCTTATTTTACAAAATTATATAGATTATCATATGGTCATATAATATGAATAATATATGATTTTGAATTTAGGAACATGATAAATAAATGCACTTAATTTTTCAGATTTTCCTTTTTTAATTAATTTTTTATCAAATATAAACCATTTGCACTAAAATCATCAAAAACATTAAGATTAGGAATCTGATTTTAAACTTATTAAAAATTTCTGGAGTAGATATAAAAACAATTATTTACCCACTTTCTGACATACTTCACTATTATTTTATTTGAAAAAAACAATAGAGAATGCATAAAAAAAATATTTTTTCAGAATATTATAAGAAAATTAATCAATTTGATGCATAAAAAATTGCAAATAATTACTTCCATAAATTAAATTATTAGTGTCTATATTTTTATGTAATTTAATAAATGAAGATAAAATAAATATGTTTACTTTACATTTTTAGTTTTATTTTATGTTATATGTATAAGAATTTTTTTGGTATCTTATATTCATATACTTTTGATTGCCTACTGTAAAATTACATTATTTAATTAACTTTTTACCAAAAATTTAGTAAAATTTTGACATTAAAAATAATTTTCCTATAAATTAAAAGGAAAAATATATCAATGACAATATACAAAAAAAAGGTATTTTTTTTTTTAGCTTATAGGAAAGTTATTTTTAATAATCAAAATTTTTACCAGACTTTCAGTAAAAAGTTGGCTAAATAGTATAATTTTATGCTAATGTTTTTAGTTTTTACATTATATTTTAATATTAGTACTTTAATTTTATCTTTAGATTTCATACTATATAATATTTTATATAACTTATTTCTAGTGAAAATCTTATTTGGTTATATAATTTTAACTATATAATTTATTGAAAATTACTATATAGTAAGTTTATATAAAATTGGGTTCTAATATTATATGTGTTCTTTGGACTACTGGCATACTTTTAGCAAATTAACTTATTTTTAAAAATTAAAAGTAATTTAAAAAAATATTAAAATTAAACTATTGAATGCTAAGAAATTTGCAAAAAATGATTTAGTAAAAAAAGATAAATTTGGCCAAAAGCGCATTTAATTGTTAAATTTTAATTTGATATATTATAATAAAAATGCAATAGTAAAAGTAACTTATATTAATAATTGACCAAAAGTCATGTGCACAATTTTGTGACGTTAGATGTGCACAAAAATTATAAATTTTTTATACTATATATATAATATGTTAAAAGAAGTAAAAAACATATGTAAAAAGAAAGATTAAAAATTTCTATGTGCAAAATGTGCCCATTTTTGATGACATCATATGTGCACAAAAATTTTCAATGTGCACATGTTGTGGACAGGTATTTATTTTTTTTTTACATAATTTTTTTTAGTAATATTAGATGTATAAATAAAACATTTTGTCCTGTATACCCATTTGGGTTCCAACAGATAATAGTCGTATCATAGCGCGCAGGAGTGATTATAAAAATATCGCTTTACACTAGAATAAATAGGCCTATATAGATGGTACCACCCTATATCCATCCCGAAGGGGTAATGCATTGCCAGCATTGGTCGTCTAGGTATACCACCTCAGGTTAGAGCTGTATTCGATGCTCCATTCAAATTGGTAGGTGCCCCCGCCGACACCTGTACCATGATGTCTATGATTTTTACCATATAATTTCTATCAACTAATCCATCAGGCACGTGATCATTTATTAATTCGTATAACTTATGAATTTCTACAGGTGCCCTAATGAATTGATATTTAGTTTTTTGTTAAAATTTACAAAGTTGTAGTGTACTTTTATATCAAGGTAAACACATCTTATTTGTCACATAATTGGACTATATCATTTATTGAAATAAAAGGAAAAAAAGAAATAAAAAAATTACATTTGATTTTAAATTAAAGGTTTTTTTTTTAAAAAAAGTAAAATTTATACTGAATCTATTGGTATGATATTCGCAAGAATATAATGAAAAATGCAGTTAATATTTGAAAAAAAAAAACGTTTTGTAATGATTCTATCTTACTACAATATTAATAAAAAAATTTCTTCGTAGGTTAAAGTTAAGATTTAGTATTTACAAGCCCTATAAATTATAGGATCATCGAAATTTTTTATTACTAAAGAGAAAGAAAAAAAAAATTTTTTTTTTGAAGCCTTGTTAAATGAAGTAATGCGGGTTCAACAATACCTTTGTTATACAACTAAATAATATCCTTATTCTTTTACACATTTTCCTATAATCTTCCAAAAGAGTTTTACAAAGGGAATTAAATAAATTCTTTGCATATAATCAATTAAACTAAATTTGATCATTAATTAATTCTTCCTTTTCCTATTTTCATAATACCTTGATATTCTTTTCATTATCAGAAACCCAAAATTCCCAAGCCATAGCATAACCTTTTTCAAGATTTGATACAATTCTTTGGGTATCAAAAAGCCTCATATTATCGCGATTTAGAAAGAGTTTTTTCCTCAATTCAATAAGTTCACCAACCCCACTTCGATGAACTTGCGGAGGCATAAAATGTGGAAAATTAGGTTGCCAGTAATTATATCTTACGGACCTGGCAAGCTCGATCGCCCTTCGTTCATAATCAGCATGATCCTTGGCAATCATTTTATCACCGGACCCGGTTGCTTTGCATATTGAGGCAGCAACTCTTGAACACCATTTATGATCATTTCCGCAGAGCGTTAAGATTGGAGTTCCAGACCATAAAATATCACACGCTGTAGTATGCGCATTTACTTGGGGTGTGTCTAAAACTAAATCGGCAACTCTTCCACGAAGAATGTGATCATGTTTACCAGCTATATCTGTAAAATGAATGCGGGTTGCAACCCCTATACCGGCCCATTGTAAAGCGGTGCTGTACAAATTCTTGGCTCCATCTGCAGGAAATTTTAATAACCATAGGATAGAATTAGGTACCTGTGCAAGAATCTCCAACCACACCTTGAATATAACTGGGTCAATCTAAAAAGAAAGCAAAGTTTAGCACACTTGTTAATCTCTATGAACGTAACGAAATTGTGTAAAAGATAAATAATTGAATTAACTCACTTTATATAATTGGTTAAAGTTTGCGAAAATCACCCAATCATCGGGAACACCTGGAAATAGTTGTTGTCGCATCTTCCAACGTTTGTCTTCCTCAAGAGTCCATTGGATATCTGCACGAGTTGCAAAAACTGTGCCTCTTATGTGTTGATCATCACGGAATCCTTGTTTATGATCATTTACAAAGTAGGTATCTGGAAGGCTGAGAATTTTCTCAGGGTATACCCAAATATTATCATCATCTTCTTCAGGATCTAACTCTTCACAAATATCACCCACGTGATGTTTTGTTTTGCGTTTAAATGCTTCTTCATTTGTCAACAAAGGTGGAACAATCATATCATCAACAATATTATAATCAGTCCAAAGACCGCCCATCGTACCTGCAAAGCCCATATGTTGCATTTGAATAGGTGCAGGCCGAGCAGCAAAAATGTGATTGCGGTCTCCTGCTGTATATCCGTTTAAGTTGATCAATATATGGATACCATCTTGAATGATCTGATCACATATATCTTTTGTTGAGCTTCCGCTACAATCTCTAGGGTGATCACAACCCGCCATAATTTTTTGTCTATATGCAGAACCATCATCAGGATTTAATGCATAAACATAAATCTCAAAATGCTGTCTGTTATGAAGTTCAAAAACTGATTGCATTAAATGAGCAAGTGGATGATCTTTTAGGTCAAATGATACATATCCAACTTTAATTCTTGGAGATGGCGGTGGCGGTGGAGGAAAAACGGTATTTGGGAGCCAATTGGCAGTAAATGCATCATATGCAATATGTAATGCTTGACGGTGACTGACTAATCTTATTTGCTTTGGGCTAAGATCATAAGTAAATGTATACCATGGCTGTACAGGACTTGGCGAAGGTTGTGGTAAACCGGGTGGAACTTTTGGACGAAGATATTTTTCGTTATATTTATCACCACTTTTACAAATTGCTACCTGAGAAGTCTGTGAAATAATTTGATTCCCATAATATTCAATGTACCAACGATGTTGCACACGACGTGTTAATTTGTTAATAAGTCTTAATATAAACCCGCCTTCATTTTTTAAACTCGGTGGATTTTTTGTAGAAGCTATCAAATCGGCCCTTGCTTTTAACCATTTATAGCATGGGTCATCGGAATTAAGTCCAACGCAAAGAAAATTGAAGAGTTTATGTAACCCTCCAAATTGTTGAATAATTCCTTCACCAAACTTTGCCCCCTCCTTTATAAAGTTGTCAACAACATCAGATACTCTTCCCATCATTCCGACTTTTTTAGGAATGTCGGAGAACATCAATGTATTGCATTGGTCTACATAGAAGACTCCAACACCACCCCGTTTTGACCAATCGCAAACTGAATTGAGCGCTTGCGAATAAAATGTCAAAGCATCAGTGTTATCTGGATTGATTGTGTAAGCAGTTTCAAATAGTCTTAAAGCCTCTTCCCATCTTCCTTCACTCCTGCATTTTTCTCCAGTAACATTACATCCTAAAACGTATCTTCTCGTTATTTCTTCATCGTGGGGTTTATTTCTTCCGTATATCTTTTGATAAATAAAAGTAGCCTCGATTAAATTATTTTGGCGCCAGTAAATATCCGCCATCGCCATATATATATCTGGATTATTGGGATCAAAAAAAACTGCCTTGTATAAAAATTTTAAAGCTAAATTTGGTCCATCAAGGATTTCTTGACCCATCGTAACTGAATCAGAAATTTTAGTCAATACTTCCGCAAGAAAAAGAAATGATTCAGTTGTTGGATATGTTGCAATTGACATATATAACAGTAGTAAAGATATTGATCGCATTGGTGTTGCATTTAAAAATTTTGAACATTTCACTGGATCTGCTTCAAATGCCTTTGAAATTTCAAGGAATCCTAAAGCGGCATCTTTTTGTGCATATTCACGATCATGTAAACTAATTATAAAAGTGTGACCAGGTAGATATCCATGAGCAAATGGGAATAGGTAAGGTAATAAACCTCCCAGAACAAAATCAGGATCCATGAAGAAACTTGGTATAGGAGAATTTACGAAAGAATGAGGTTGTAAACCGTTTAATAAAGTAACGGTTTGCTGAACATTCACGTAATTTTGTATGCAATAGCCATAAAAGTTGCAACATCCTAGTATATGATCTATTAAATCTACAAATTGAAAATTTGCACAAGCTACTACGATAATATTTATGAGATCTTCAATAGAATCCTCGTATCTGTTAAGATATTGCTTAACCAATGCTCGCCGTCGATATAATGATTGTATTTGATTCCACTCGGTATTTGGTATCGTGTGTTTTATTGTATCTAACCTGTTAATCACGGCATCCAATACTTCTAATGCTTCGTTGTAGTAATTGTAATTTGGATTCATGAACGCTGTGATAACGGAGTCGATCCATAACCAATCTGTAGGTTTGTGTACTACCGATTTTTTTGCGTGGAAAATTGCCTGTGAATAATTACCAATCGACCAGTATGCCTTTGCCAATTCCGCATTGTCGGATTGTAGCTTCAATGCTTCTAAATTCGAACCGATCGGATCCTGCATATTGTTCCAAATCGTTTGGCACCTGTGCGTATTTAAAAATATCCGGCCGCCCGTCGAAGTCCCGTTGCCGTATTATAAGGTAAAAATACTGTCCCAGAGAAAATAAACCTTCTTTTAGCTCTTCTATTATTTATTGTATAGGAAATCCAACCAATCACCTAACAAAGGAGTCAGTTGGTTGAGGGGAATGTTGAAGATCGAGCGTGATAAATTGTTGAAGCATAATTTTGTAATCCTATGTAATTATTTGAAAAATCATAAAAAATTGGGAAACAAAGTTTCTCACTATTTACGAGTGAACGAGACACTTACTTACAGAAAGAAAAAAAACGAAAACTTTGTAGGTTTTCGTAAAAGAATGGCAAAAAGTTTGCTTGCTACAATATTATTAATAAGATTTTTATTTATTAATATTGTTAATAATATGTGTAAGCGTTTAATATTGAAAGAAACTTACTGGTATATCTTGTTAAGAGCCGCTACTTCTCTTTTTGGATAATATAGGCGATGTTAAGAAAAGCGCTTTATATAGACACCTACATATTAATTAAAAAAATTCGTTAAGAGAGGGGTTTCTTTTACCTATAAAGTGACTTTCGAAATCAACATTTCGGTTCTTAACAAAAGAAAAAGAATATTTTGATTAAGTTACAAAAAAGTATAGGTGAGAAGAACATAAACTAAAAAAAATTACGATTTTATGGTTTAAATTTAATTTCAAACCATCAAACCTCTCAACTCTTAACAAAAGAAGCTTTGTGTAATAAATTTCTGAAACGTTAAAAACATGATATAGCAAAATATATCATACCTTAAAAGAATAGAACAAGCGAAACCCAGAGTGAAATACGGAAAACGCTTCTTCACATGCAAGGAACGGTGTCTAGTACGAGAGAGAGTTTTGTAATAAATCGAAAGATCAATATTCAATAATCAATGATGGAAAATTCATGCAGGAATCACATAAGTTAGTGTCAGGACCTCTGGGCTAAGACACGATTGACAGTAACTTTTTAAGGCAATGAATCGATAGGCTAAGCTTAAGTGAATAAATTGATTGACAATATTCAAATGAACTATAGTACATATAGTAAGGAAATTTATTAAGTAAAATTCTTTGATTACTATTTTTTTTAATTTTTTTTTTTCAGCGCGCAGTAATGTTCCAAAAGTTTAAAGACTTGAACTATTTTGAAATGATTTTCATCTTGAAACGTGAAATACAAAATTTCTCCTATCGAAAACAAGAAATCGAAGTGTAATAAAATTCATACAATTTACAAGTTTTAAAATGTGTTTGGGGCAATGAAATTTCAAAGCCACATACAATACTAAACAATAAAATATATTACGATATTATTGTGATATATTTTAAAACGCGTAATTTCCAATTTTAATTATCAGTTTACAAAAAACTTGGCACTATGAAATCATTTTAGTTACTACGGACAGTACAAAATTACTAACTACAAAGAAGCAACTTAAAGCCATACAGGGTGCAAGGGGCAGAGTAGGGGCACTCATAATGTTGATCTTGGTTGTTGCACTGCAACTTATTCGTCTAAGTATTGCTATTCATTGTTTGTCAGAGGCGGTCGCTATTGTATGACAAATAAATAAAAGGCTTTTTAAATAGTTTTTGCTGTATGTAATAAAGAATCGGAATTCGGTCCTTCTCCGTCAAATTGATAATCCATTAGAATATTGGTAAAAAAAGTCTTCTTTATTGAAAGATTGCCAACTACTTTATTATTAAAACTGAAAAAAAGAAAAAAAGAAGCTCCTAATAATGCTAATGACAAATTTAGGTAAAATCGATTCGCACTATTAAATTAATTATGCTACATATTTGTGCTACATTTCATATTATTATATAATAATGATTCATATTATCTCTTGTTTCCTTAAAAATATCTGATACGTAATTATATATGTTTGTGCTGTAGGATAAAAAAAGAATCACTAAAACCGGTTTGAAGTGCAGCGAACACGAGACTCGAAACCCCAAACCCTGTTAATTACATGTATAATTTTAATTTTAATTTAAAAAAAACTTTCGCCACAAAAAAGATCCATTCTTTTTAGAAACAAAGTTTAGTATAAAACTGTAACGTGAAATATTTCGCGCTTTTTAGTACTAATTTTGGGATTAATAAATAAATTTGGCAACGATCGACTGTGCTTTATCCGGGAAATCCACAAACCGGGTATATGGTACAGTTTTTTTTTTTAAAAAAAATTTTTTATAATCAAATTTTTACTAAAGAATTATGTCTTCCCCTCGCGATCAACTTTTACAAACCTTAGCAGAAGCGACTTCACAGCAACCAGAACGTATAAAACTTGCCGAGGTACAACTTAAACAGTGGGAAGTAGTTCCAGAGTTTTATATTACGTTATTGGTGAGTGAAACATATTATTCTGAAGTTGAGGTTGTACTAGAAAGAATATAATTATACCCCGTAATATAATATGTAAAAATAGTTTCGTGGTTTTATTTTGAAGTTATAAAGCTTGTGCCAAAGAATTGATAATTAAAATATTACTTGGAAAATTATTGTGTAAAAATGCAAAATAAATTATTATCTAATTATTATTCAAATCATATATTAATTTAATTTGATTAATTTATAATTTATCTTTCTTTGATGCATTCATAATTCGATAATCCTGAAAAAATCGATTCGATTAATAATAATTAGTATGTGAATGATATAATTATCATTAAGAAAAGACAATCATAATTTACATGAGACTATCTGATTATTAATTAATTTATTTTAATATATATATATTTTTTTTATTATTAATTATATTTAACTTCGTAAATGGCGTTCGTTTGTAGGAAATTATCAATGACAAGTCCGTTGATGTGAATATTCGATTTTTTGGAGTTATATTTTTCAAAAATGGTGTCGATAAATACTGGCGTAAAACAGCAAAAAGGTGATAATTAAGATCTTTTTCTTTTACTCATTCTCAAAAATTTTATATTGGTTAATTTTATATTAATTGATTTATCCTTTCCTATCGTAAGTACCATCAACCCCGAGGAGAAAGCGAAGATTAGAAGCCAACTTTTGTCTTTTATGGACGAAAGCCATAATCAAGTATGAACCGACTCATAATACTAAATCAATTTTACAGCAACTAATTAACGCGTTTTTTAATATTCTAGCTTGCAACCCAAAGTGCTGTTTTAGTATCTAAAATTGCCCGCATTGATTTTCCTAACGAATGGTATGTATTGAAATTATACATTAGTATTACATAAATATATCATACATTTAAACAAATTATCAATAATTTAAGGCCAGATCTACTTCAAAATTTGTTATCCATAATTCATTCAACAATGAATGTTAATTCAGCAATCTTGATACAAAAGAGAGCAATTTTAACATTACATTTAGTAGTGAAAGCGTTATGTTCGAAAACATTCGGACCAGATCGGAAAATGTTCGAACAGGTTTTTATCTTTAATTTATCTTTAAATAAATTTCCATTTTTTTAGTTAAAATCTTTTTATAAATTAAAAAGATTGCGCCAGAATTACTTCGTAATGTGGCTAGCATTTACGTGGAGCACACCAATCGATTCTTCAATATGATTTCAACTTCTAATGATATTGTAAATGCAACGGATTTAGAAACTTCACTAATTGCGCTGAAATCTATCAGACGTTTAATTGTTCATGGTTTTCAAGACATTAGTAAAGTTGATGAGACCAAGGTGAATGAGACAATAATAGTGATTATAGAAGATTTTAATTTTTACGATCACTATATTTAAATAATCTTATTCTATCTTAGGCATTCTTTGTTTTAGCATTTGATCATTTACAAAAATTTTATACTTTAAGTAATTTTTTTTTTATAGTCATACAATTAAGTTTTGCTTTAATAATTACCACATAATCAATATATATTTTTTTTTATTATTACTTTTTTTAAGGAAATTCATTTCAAGATACATCCTCTCCGATTTTTGAACTTTTAGATTCTAAAGTTAATTTAATTGGGAAATTTTATATTGAGTTACAAAAGTTGCGTCCAATTTCATTTATAATGACTCCAGGATCTAGGGATGTAATTCATTATTATTGGCAATTGCTTGTCATGCATAGTAAATCGTATGAAACAGGCATGCAAATTAATTTAAAGATCTATATTTATATTTTTCATGATAATTACTTCTTTATTTAATCTTATTTTTTATTTTGATATAGAAATGGCGACCCAACCGTATGGTACAGAAAAGATTTTAATTCAAGCCTTATTGTTATTGAAAGGCATCATAAGGAAGTCTAGTTATAATCAAGATATCAAAGGTATATATACTCTTATAACTAATTTTTAGAAATTAAGTTCGTTGAATATAACTTTATTGCATAAACAGAAAGTGAAGATCTACGTCTTTCTGATGCGATGAAAATATTAGAGGAACAAATATTGACACAAAGCTTCGTCGAATCATTTGCCGAATTATTAATATCAAGTTATCTAATTTTGAGAAAAGAAGATTTGGTAATGTGGGAAGAAGATCCGGAAGGCTGGGTTAATTTTGATGAGATTGATCATTGGGAATATCAGATAAGAGTGTGTTTTAATTCGATTAGTATTATATTTTTTTTATTTTTTGATATCTACTATTTTTAAAAAATTCTTATTTAAATGTTCTAGCCCTGTGCCGAAAAAGTATTTACAGATTTAATCACTCAATGTCGCGACCTTCTGTCACCAAAAATTTTGAAATTGTTGGAAAATGCCGCATGTGAGTATTTTCTCTTATTTAAAAACTCAAATTTTTTTGATTTTACTAGCAAACGATGAAATTTCATATTCACGACGGTCTTATTAGACATTTATAGTCAAAGATTAAACTGCCATAATTGGCTTTTTCTGATCAATTATTATTTATTAACAAATTTTTTTTTTTTAAAAAAAAAAATGATATCTAACTCGATTACTTGTTTTTTGTTTAATTTTGTAGCTTGTAAGTTTATTTTATCTTGGAATCTGAATATCAAGTAATTTGAATTACTTATATAATTTTGGTTCCAAATTTACTAGTGACTCAATCAGATAATTTGTTAGTTAAAGACGCTATTTATTGTGCAGTTGGATTAGGTTCACATGAATTATATGATGTGCTTGATTTCGATTCTTGGCTTGTTAATAATTTGTTGGTTGAAGCAGCAAATAATGATCCTAGGCAAGATTGATGGATTGATTATATTTTCAGTTTTTTTTAAGAAAATTGATGATTTTGTAATAAGACTATAATGTTCTTAAACTTTAGTTTCAAAATAATTCGGCGTCGTATTGCATGGATTATTGGAAGATGGGTATGTGTTAAATTGTCAAAAGAAAATCGACCTAGAGTTTACGACGTTATGACATATTTTATAAACCCGGAAGAGGATTTTGTCGTTAGATTGACTGCTGCAATTAATCTAAAAAATTATATCCTTGATAATATCTAGTACTATTTACATTTTTTTGCAAAGAATTTATTATTCTTAACTTCTAAGTACGTGTAGATGAATGGGATTTTGATTCAGACGGATTTGTTCCATATCTTGATCGTGCAATCACATTATTAACGCGTTTAATTGGAGAGGTGGAACAATTTGAAAGCCGCTTGAAGATTTTGAACTGCTTATCCCTAATAGTAGAAAGAATGGATTCACAGGTAAATTTTATATGTTTTTTTTTCCTTGAAAATTGTATACTCAATTTTAATTTTTAGATTGCACCCTTTTCTGAGAAAATTACAAACTTATTACCAACATTGTGGCAAGTTGCTCAAAGCGAATATTTATTCAAACCAGCTATCCTTGTGATATTAACCAAACTTGTTCAGGTAAAATAAAATATTTTATATTATATTTATTTAAATTTTAAATTAAAAAGTTTTACACGCGTTGTGTTTGTATTAGGCTTTGTGGGAGCAGTCTGTTAATCTTCATGAGTTTATAATACCAATCATTCAATACAGCGTTAGTCCAAACACTGTAAGTTGAATAATATTTACATATTAAATAATGCAATGATTACTCTCATCATAATGTTCGCAAGACATCATTCGCTCATTTGTTCAGGAAGAACACGTATACCTTTTAGAAGACGGCTTGGATCTTTGGTTGGCAATTCTTGAAAATACCGTTGAATGCACACCACTACTATTTAATCTCGTCCCCGCTGCTATCGGGTTATTGGAATTTGGGTCTGAAACACTCAAGAGAGTACTTAGAATTATGGAAAGTTATATTCTATTGGTACCTGAAATGATTGTACAGGTGCTTTTTTTGAATTTTTTTATCACTTGTTCGCTTTTATTTATTTTATACATTTATTAATATTGCATTGTTTGTCAACAGTCATATTCAATTCCTATCATGGACGCATTTACTCGATTATTCGGGGACCTAAGACCTGAAGCATGTCGTGCTATCATTTATGTTATTGATGTTACTTTACAAGCTTGTCCATTTGGATTGTTGAAAGAATCGATTATTAGCACGGGACTTCTCGGAAAATTACTCAATACTATAATTTCTGTTAATGAGGTATTTTTTTTTTTGTTGTGTTATTATTTAAGATATAATCTTTATTAATTTATTTACTTTGCAACAGGAAAATCCTTACGTTCTTGTAAGTTATGTCTCAATATTAGCTAGGATTATTATTAATGATCCAGTATTTTTTTTACATTTCATCACAATCGCCAGTCAACAATATAATATTCAACAAGAAGATTTATTAAAGAAAGTCTTGGAAACATGGTTAGATAAGGTATTAAATTTAATCATTTTTATTTATATTATAGTATTATAAATTAATTTGTTTAATTAATAACCCTCACCAGTTTGATAATATTGGACATCCGAAACAACGGAAATTGAGTGCAATGGCTTTTGCTACATTGATCGCTACAACAAATTCCACCATTTTAGGCTTCTTAGCCCAATTTATTGGAGTTTGGTGTGATGTATTGAGCGAAGTTAAAGAGTCCGGTGGTGGAGAGTAAGTTTAATACTTTTGATATTATGTTTTGATATTATTTTTTTTTAATACTTTGTGGTTATAGCGCATTAGTTTATTGGCAAGAAGAATATGTGGGAAAAAATGAAATTGATGATAGTGATGCATCACCTGAAACTAAACGTAAACGGGCTGTAAGTTCTTTATATTTAAAGTTCATTTTTATATTTTATTTAAACTAACTTGATTATGTTACAACTATAGTTATTACAACGAGATCCTATTCATACTACCAATCTAATTCATTATATCAATTTAAAGATTGGTGAGTGCGAAGCTCTTAATGGGGGGCCTGAAATGTTTAGACAAAAATATTTAAGTCGAGTTGATAATACTTTATTAGATCAATTAAAAGGATTAATGAATGTTTAAATTAACTTTTGTTTATTATATTTTCTTACGAATTAAACCTTTAATTTGTATCATTTATTTTAAATTGTAATTGTAAGTATTTATTTGTTGGTTAAATTTATTTATACCATACTTGGTTGTAACCAACTGATCTGTAAAGAAAATTGGAAAGTAAGAATGATAAAAAGAATAATTAATTAGATTACTAATAAATATGTAATCTCATCTGTTATTTATGGGTTGAAAATTAAAATATAAAATATTATTTGTCTTGACATATACAAGTATAAATAAATTAAACATTTTGTCTAAAAGAACCATGTCCAAAAGATAAGGGTATAACTTGTGGTAAATCGACACGAGCCTTTTCCAATAAAGTTTTTGCGTCAAGTACCACTAAATAACTTTTAACTTTTTGACCTTCAAATATAACACTTAATAATACACCATCATCCTCATCGTTTTCATTACCAGGGACTGGCACAAAAACAGGTTCAGAAGGGTAACAATCTTCTTCACTCCACATAGCGATAACCTCTTTAGTATCCAAATCCTGTATTAAACGTTGGAAATTAATATAAAGATATAATTAGGTTGAGGCATATCAATACTTACGCATTTAATAAGTGAATCCCATATTTGACCATTTTGAGTGGCAGCTCTTGCCGAAAGACCAATTCCATAGACATAACGATATTTCTGACCATGAAATTTTGGATTGATTCTGAATTCATATAAATATATAATGACTTAATATTTACGGATGTTTAAAAAATGATTGTCATTTTTCAAAAATACCTTGGTAATTCTAAAGTAGAATCTAAGCAACGAACATAATTTGCAACAGGCAAAGGATATGTAACTGGTTGAACATTTTTGAATAGACCAACTACAGTATTCTGTAAAGTCTCCAATTGCGTTGCCTGTGGTATTTTTGAAAATTTTATTGATTCAACTTGAATATTTTGTAAAACATATCTACGAACTTCAGCTAAAGGAAGTTCAACAACTAATCCGGTTCTTAAATTTTCAAGTGATAAATCATAACATATTTCTGTATTATCGTAGCATACTATATCTAAATATAAATTATCATCATCATCCTCAAAAGCATTAATATGGTGAAACCTAATTTATTATAAAAATTATTAATAAGAAATTGTAATTAATAATTCAATGTTCTCAAACTTACGCGAAACATGGTTCCGATCTATATGTAGCAACATGCTGTTTTTTTGCTCTTGATATAACGTAAAATAGTGTAGATTCTTCTGATCTGTAAGTAAGCGAATCCAAAATATTATCCGACCACTTGAAATTAATACCAGCATTTTTTCCATGAAACGGAAATACAACCTATAACATAATAAAATATTTAATTTTCTCTAATTTGGAAGAATAAGAATGACATATTAATTTAATTATATACCAAAATTATAAATCTCTGTGTCACAGCAAAACTATGTACATAACTTGCTTTGGCTGATATACTGGCGATAAATTCACCATTTGGATTCTTTTCCGTGATGGAAAAGAAATTATATTTTGTTCCCAATGCATGAACTTCCATGTTAAAATTGATTAATTCCCCAGTATTATCATCATAATGTGGGTGGGGAGAAGCATGATCACCTCTAAAAAGTGGATTTATATCGTTCCAAGAATAAACGCGTGAAGGAGCAAGATCATGTGCATCAAGTTCTACCACCTATTAAGAGATTAAAATTTAATAAAATAAAGTCTATAGCATGGCAATTAAAATATAACTTACTTGACTTGCGTGATTTTGACAAAACACTTTAGGTTTTTCGCCAGATTTGTAAAATGGAAATTTTGTACTAATATTAACGGAACAAGGTTCCATTTCAGGTTTATCTGTACGTTTTTGTCCAAATAATTTTGCCAGAGGCGTTTGACTTTTATATAAAAACATAATATAAATTAATTTTATTCAAATAAATTATCATAATTAATAATAACATTATTATTACTTTGCATGGGTCTTAAATAATGTAAAAGGATGTCTCGTAACGATACCATGATGATCGCGTATTTTAATTTCATATTTTCTACTGGTTATTCTTGACCGATATTTAATCTTACCATCCTTTCCATCAAACTCAAATCGATTAACGAGTGGTAAACTGATATTAATATGATGATCAGTAAATATTTGTCATGAGAAACAAACGAATCGCTTGACGTACCCATCAAACCAGTGACCTATTGAAAATGTTTCTGTGGCACTTTCAAATCCTCCTTCACTTTCGATCATACGGGTGTATTTTATGTCGTATGTGCCAGGACCTACTGTGTAAAGTTCACCACTTAACCATGAAGGAAGTTCTCCACTAACTTTTAGCTCGACAGGTGTAAGAGTTTCCCCAGCATTGCTGAACCCCTTTTAATTAAATAATTTATTCCTGAATTAATATGATAATTTTTTTTTTTTCCTTTTGTAATTTACTACCTTACGATAGGGAAGATTAAGTTTCTTAATTTCTACTGTTGGAATTTCAGCATGAGTATTTCCATTCTCATCCTCTGTAATAATTGTTGGTGGTTCTGAATAAGTATTAAGCTCTACATTTGTAGTATTATCGTCTTCCATATTGGATATAATAAAAACTTACAAAGACGGTATCTTAATTCTTAATTTACTATAAAAAATTTTCGCGTAAATCATCTTACGTAATTTGATGGTAATTAATTGTTAAATAAATTAGTGCATGAAGATCTTGTGGAAAAAAAATGTCGACGTAGGTCGACTTGTTTACTGCCGAAAATTTCCGCAAACACGGGTGTGTTATATAATGGTGACAAATATGATAGCTTTTTTTTTACAAAATATCTAATTTTTACTTTTTTATTTACAAAGGTTTTAAATTTTCCCTTTAGCTAAATTTGTTAATTATGAATTATTTTCTATAGAAGAGACCCACGAAGATATCCATTATCTAACTCTAAATCCTGTTTCATTAAAATTCAACGACCGTTTAAAACTTATCCTTGTCGTGAAACTTGTGTTTTTGGGAGTGATATTATTGTTGTTAGGTTTTGTTAACCGATCTGATCCAACGATATTCTGACTCTTATTTTCCAACAAGAAATGGTATTGTAGCATTATTGTATATTAAATTATGATTAATCTAGTCTTACACATCCTAATAAAACAATTAAAATTATCAAGAACCAGCTTATTTCACTTTAGCAGCTGTAATAGAAAAGGAAAAGTGTTAATATTTTCCATTCCTAATTTATGTTGTAAGGAAACCATCTCAAAGAATTAAAGCATTTATCTAATTTCTTCCAGAGAAAAAGAAGGAAAAGCGTACATATTATGTTATTTATTTGCATTAACAGAACAAAACTAAGAATCTAGAATGAAATCTTGGCCAATCCAATCCGTCAAAAACACATCGCCCGATCCACCATCCTTGAGTGGACCATTCGGTAAATTATAATTATCATACGTGAAATACGGCGGGTGTACTTCCCATAAGTTAGGATCTCCAACTACTTGGACCGGATTTTGTTCCTAGTAAAAAAATATTAGAAGTGAAAAATATTTAATAAATTATAAGATTATAATCTTTTTATAAAATACCTGAATATATATTGAAGGATCTATTAAGCTGACATTTTCTTCTACATATGTATGATCCGATTTAACATTTGGAACTATCTCAGAATTTGTAAATGGTTCTTCTGATATCACATCGTTTAGTCTAGCATTATCATTAAATGTAATAATTTGCTCATATTTCAATTTACGTGTACTATTTTTTGAGGATTTTCTCTTGGTGACTTGATTATTACAGGTCTTATGAAGACTAATAGATGATAGATTATATTTGCTATTACATGGCGTTGACAAGTCAGAGCTGGTCGAATAATGATCCGGAGTCGAGATTGAACTTTCGGCTGATTCCGATGAAACGCTCGTAGATGAGGATTTCGAGAATAGTGTTGTAAATTCAGAAAAATAATCTTGTGATCTTGTATCGCTAAATTCTATTTCGAAAGGAGAACTAGCTCTAGTTGATATAGGTGAACCGACAATTGTTGCCGAATCGGTAGGGGAGTTGGGAATAGTTGAAGAGTTACTACTACTTGTAGAAGAGTTACTATCTTTAGGAGATATTGTCTCGAAATGAAGGCTAAGTGATTTTTTTTCTCCAGTAACTTTATATGGGTATAATGAACCTATCCGATGAAATCTAGGTCCTAGTTTTCTAACCATTTTATGTTTAATTTCTATAAAAATTTAAAAGAAATGTTGCTAAGTAAAAATAGTGGGTTATTTCGCAGGAAAATTAATTACTATCAAAATATTGTTTTTAAATCAGTTTTTCTCGTGAGAAGCGAAAGAAGAACACGGACTACGGAGTATACAATCCTTATCTGAAAATTTGCTTTGCGTTTGTGAAACCCAACTTAATTTTTATATAGCAAGACTTAGAAAGCGGATTTTGATCTGCACTGGACCGTGTGACGACGCATCAGCTTAAAAATATCTAAGCGATCAATTAACAAAATGCATAATAAGTTATGACCGAGAACGAAAAGTTTTATACTTCAATACTCTCTGATACTAGTCAGGAAATTTTGTTGAGTCAATTAATAGAGTCTTTGTCTGAAACACAACAAGAATTAGTTAATAAAGAATGGGGTAAGGATTACCTAGATAGACTTACATCTCTATCTCTAGAATCACTTAAACACGAGCCTATTTTAGTTAAAGATGAAGAATCTAAAATTCAAAAAGAGTTGGCAGAACTTTCTTTTCGTGAATATAAGTCATGTATTCATGTTAATAGTTGTTATGCCGATATTAATAATTCTTTAGATAATTTATCTTCACAATTATCCATTCTAATTGCAGAAATACCATTGTTAGAAACTTCCTCTGAGTCTTTTTCTCAACAAACTAAACAAATTTCATTGCAGCGTAATAAAATTAATACAATTTTAGAACATCATGATAATTTATTAGAAATTTTGGAAATTCCTCAATTAATGGATACTTGTGTTCGAAATGGTCTATATTCTGAAGTCATGGATTTATCACAACATGTTGCTAGACTTGTCTCAAAACATTCTAATA
This sequence comes from Oehlia diaphana, assembly GCA_003833135.1. Taxonomy (NCBI): domain Eukaryota; kingdom Fungi; phylum Glomeromycota; class Glomeromycetes; order Glomerales; family Glomeraceae; genus Oehlia; species Oehlia diaphana. The sequence goes on along the minus strand of QZLH01000082.1, from coordinate 82,590 downwards.
TACCTTTGATTCAACAAATTGAGCAAGATGTTAAACAAACAATGCAATTAATGTTATCAAAATTAATTTCCCTTTTAAGAGAACAAATCAAGTTGCCAAGCTGTCTAAAAGTAATTGGTTACCTAAGACGTATGGAAGCATTCGATGAAGCAGAATTACGTCTTGTATTTTTGCTCTCTAGAGATGCCTATTTACAGTCTTTAATTCATACAATTGATAAAGAAAGGAAAGATCCTGTACATTATTTGAAAAAATGGATCGATATCTTTAGGGAACATTTTTTTGATATAGTTACTCAGTACAGAGCAATTTTTGCAGATGATGTAGGTGGACTTGCTTCAACACCTATTTATTCTTCATTTATTATTCCACGATCTCCTTCATCCCCATGGACGACGGCATCTTCAGATTCTAACGAATATTCTTCTGGAAGACGTAATTTAACAGCAACTTCTGTTCTCGCCGATTACACAATTCATATTCTTGATCAATTAACTTCAGTTCTTGCCGAGTTTACTCCTCTTATTACAGACACTCAATCTCTTTCTTCAATATTGACACAACTTATGTATTGTGGAATGTCATTTGGTCGAGTCGGTGTTGATTTTAGACACCTTGTGACAGGGTATTTTGAAGAAGCTGTTGAAAGAATAGTTAAGAAAATCATATCGGATGGTACACAAATATTTTTAGACGAATTGAATGAAGCTATTAAGAACGTAAATATACCAAACACATGGATGATTAGTGATAAAAAATCTGTCAATTTGTTTGAATCCATTCCTTCAATACGACCTTCATCATCATCATCAATTTCCTCAACAAATTCATCAACTGTGACTTCATCATTCACGCCATTGGTTATTTTATTAGATTATCCGCCTATTGCTTATTTAACGAATGCTTATTTAACAGCTTTTAATTCACTTCGTGTAATAGCTCCAACATCATTATATTATACTCTTGGTGCTTATCTTTTCCAGAACCTCTTGACAATATCCGAGTCCTTACGTGATTACGGGAAACTTCTCATTCAAAATAATCATGATACAACAGTACTTCAAGGGTTTAACGCAACATTTGCTAAAAGTTTTGTACCTTTTATTACAAGATGTTACGTGGATGGAGTTTACGGAGGATCATTAGGAGACGAAGCTCATTTAAAGGTTATTGACCAAGCTAAGATATTAGATACTTTAAAAGAATTTTTACCTGCTTCAATTAATATATCAAATAAAGTTGATATCTGAAATTATTTCTTTAATTAATTTAAATAATTAATAGTCACTTTAGTCAACCACAAATCACATTAAAATTTTCTTTCTTTTTAACCATTTACACTAACTGCAAAGCTTGTACCTCTAATACTATAATGAACTGATACTACTATATAAAAAAGTATTATTTTATGTATCATTAAAAAAATATCAATTAGTTATTAATTTTACTAATTATTAATAGTAATATTTCTAAGTAATTATACAATTAGAATTACTATATACAAAGACTTATACCTTTATTATAAGTTAATTTAAAGATTTAAAGTGAAAATTTGTATTCGAAAACTTTTTAATAATATCAAAGTATTTAGGAAATTATAAAATTAAAATACTTGAAGGTAATTAATTTAATTAATATACCAAAACTGATAATTGTTTGAAATAATATTATTTTAATTCATTGCAAGAAGATGGAATGTTACACATAATTGACATAAATAACGTAAATAATTTTAAAGCAGTAATATATCTTTGAAATATCAAGAGACTATTACATTAAAATAATAGTTTTAAAATTCAAGCTAAACTATTTTGACAATTTGTTTGCAACCAAAGAATTATTAAATGCGATGCTCTATTTAATATGTACACTTGTGTGAAACTAACTATAACAGTACTAAATAATGTGGAACTTTCTTTTTCGCGAATGTGTTACATTTTTATTTTCCTGCAGTAAAAACTTCCTTTGATCACATTGTTTTCTTTGAAAAGTCACTTTGCTTTTTATAAATTTTCACGCGCTCACGCGCTCAGAAAATGATGATAAACCCGCAGTTTTATCATAATTCTAGGAAATTCTAATTAAAATTTAGTAACAGCATAGGATTATCACCTGACTCTTGACTTTTTTTCACTTCTTTGCCTGTAAACAAAAAAAAAATTCTTACTAGACGATTTAATAAAGGGAAAAAAAAAAATAAATAAAATTTTATAGTATATGAATGGGAACCTTGAGCAAAAATATTACATAATAGAAAATACTCACGTAAACTATCAGATTTGGACCAATGACCGAAGTTGTCGAGAAGGTGCTTCTCGCATTAAAGGGGAATAGTATGTTTTTATTATTTATATATCAAGTTTTGTTTGTTTTTAACTTACTGTCGCAAAAAAAACTGATAATAAATACTGTTACATATTTCATTTTGGTTATTATATTCCAAAAAAACTAATTTTATGTAAAAAGACACGGACAAAAAAATTGAAGCGATTACAAATTTAGAAGATGATTTATTAGAGGAGACTCCACTGGAGGTTAGTAAATTACAATAAAAAACTTAATTTTGATCGATTAAAATAACCAAAAATTGAAATGGAAGTTGAGGTGAAATAGTAATATTCAATTATTTTTTAATCAATGCTAATTATAAAATTTTTTATTTAGCCACAAGAAATTAATCAGCTTGTACCAGCTTTGAAAGATGCTCTCAAGGGCTCCCAACAGCAAGTTTCATATGCAGCACTAATTTGTCTGAATCCATTTATATCTTTAATATCTGAAACACACCCTACATTTCTTAAGGGTGTTGTTATAGCTTTAGCAGCGGCAGTTATAGATAAACTAGGAGATAATAGAGACAAAGCAAGAGACGCAGCGTCAAATGTTTTATTGACTATGTGGGATACGGCTACGACGAATGGTGGTAATGCAATTACAGGACAATTAGCGACTATAATTAAAGAGACAGCTTACGGACATAAACAATGGAGAGTTCGCGAACAGGTGACAATTTTAAATATTTTTAATATTTTAAATATCAATACACATTCTTACATGTTTGTCATAATTTCAGATTTTACAATGGATAGTGACATCTACTAGGAGACACTCAGATTTTTCTATAAAACAATGGTTACCGTATATGGTAAAATTATTGGAAGACCCTCATGAACAAGTGAGAGAAACTGCAAAAGACAGAATAGTTTTACTTTTCAGGTGAGGTGATATTCTGCTGATCTTTTTTAATCATACAAAGTTTATTGAATATTTATGCAATTAATAATTTCAGTGGTGCAGCGACACATGCAAAGTCAGATCTTAAGCGCGAACTTGAGAAACAATCAGTTCGTCCTGCAATAGTAGAATACATATTATCAAAAATGGGTTCTAATGTTGAGATAAGTGACGTTGATGTTTATCCTGATAATGTAACAGAGCCCACTGAGGAAGATTATATGAGTGGTGGTACTCAGAATGAAGAAATACCGAAACCTATGGAACATGCTATTAGACCTCCTAGTTCTGCTGATAGTGAAGTTGGATTAATACATGTAAGTAAAATATTACATCTAACCTCGTTAATCATACATATTATATATATATATATATATTTCACCGATTATTATTTCCCGTTTTTAAAGGTCGAAAGTGCAAGAGAACTGGAAAAAGAGTTTCAAAACTTATTGCCAACATTCTCAGGAAAAGAATCTGAACAAAATTGGTTAATTCGTGAGAAAGGGATTAACAGACTAAGATCTTTGACAAGAGGAGAAGCATCACAATATCCAGATATATTTATAAATGGATTGAAATTAATTATGGATGGCATTCTTTCATCAGTATGTTTAAATATTTGATTTTTTTTTTTTTTTTTTAATAAAAAATAACGTTTTTATGAGATAGTCAAAATTTATTTTAATTTTTATTTAAAAAAAATCGTTTTATCATTCAACTTGTGGGTGACAAACGATCACTAGCTCTCAAGTTTACGAACAACACTTACATTAGCTACAAGTGGATTAATTAAAGATTTGGTATCACACCTTAAAACAGCAATGGACCCTTTTACTGATAATTTACTTGCAAGTTTAATTAGAATGGTTTCGTCAACAAAAAAAATGGTAGCAAGAGCTGCTGCCAACTCTGCGAACGCATTATTGCAACATTGTTCATATCATGCTAGACTTGTTACTCAAATTTGGCATGCAATGGAAGATAAGAATACTCAATTACGAACTCATGCTATCGGATTTGTGAAAACGGTTATTCAAGCACATGTTGATCGAAGAGATGCAATGGAGCGATCTGGTGGTGTAGAATCACTAGAAAAATGTGTTCGAAAGGGCTTAACTGATGCTGCACCCAAAGTAAGAGAAGGATGTCGTGAAGTTTTTTGGACATTTTATGAAGTCTGGCCAGATAGAGGAGAAAAGTATGTCGTTTTGTTACAACGCGTTTTCATTGTAGTTTTGAACACAAAATAAAAGTTTAATCTGGCTAAAATATGTGTAGGATTTTGAAAAATTTGGAACCTGCAGTAAAAAAAAAGGTAGAACGCGATCGATCAAGAAATATTTCAATAACATCCTCACCAATGATAACATCATCACCACCAAGACGATCAATTACACCCGCTCCAAGAGGTAGATCTTCAAGTATGGGTAAATCAAGACGACTTAGTATTCCACAATCGGATAGTATTACGAATGACAATCAAATGCTAAATGATTCACCAAGAAACGTAAAAGAACCTCAAAAGTCTGCAAAGCCACAAGTAAGCGCTTCAGCATTGCGTTCAAAATCTCCTGCACCACCTTCAATGAGAAGTAAATCCGCAAACAATATTTCGACAATCAACAATTCACCTACAAAATCATCTATGAAGTCTTCAAGTTCTTCACAAAGCAAAAAGGGTTCGCCTAATCCACCACAAATGCAACCCAGAGAGCTGACAATCATTGAACAATTAGAACATAGTGATTGGAATATTCGACTTCAAGGATTATTTAATGTGGCACAATCAGTAGTAAAAAGATCATTAGAACCATCTCCAACAAACGATTTCAAAAAATCTGATGAAGAATTGTCTCCAGTATTACTAAATATGTTGCATGATCCATATCTTAAAGTTATCGAAACTTTTTTGGATCCTAGTGTTATTCCTGAATTGGCAAGAGTTATTCGTCTTGAAAATTTAATACCAAAGCTTTTATTAATTGTTAATGACGATAGTAAATCGGAACAATCGATTTTAATTCAAAATCTTTTTCCTGGAGTGAAGAATTCTATCGGAAGCGAGTATGCTCTTGGAGGTCTAAATAAATGTTTATCATTATTAAGTCCTGTATCGACGCCAAAAAAAGCGTCTGCGGGACCTGTATTTACATTGCCACAAAAACGTAAAATTTTGAACGGACTTCTATTATGGTTAAATGAAATAATCGAACCAAAATTATCGATTGTTGAAAATGAGCAAAAGCTTACTGGATATTTAGGGGACAGAGAAAAATATAAACTCCTTACCAACCGAATTATTCCACTAGCAAATAATACCAAGGAGACATCAGAGAATTATCAGCCTCTCAGCACTTTATTGGTAAATTTACATAAATTAAATCCCGATTCATTTGAAACGATCTTATTTACTTTCGATAACAAAATAGTAGAATTAGTAGGTAATATGGTTGGATGGGAGGAAGAATTAGATGAAGCTGAGGAAGAAGTTTTAGCTGAGGAAGAAGCAAAGCTTAAGGAAGAACAAGAACGAGAATGGGAACAACATCAGTTAGAAAGGCGTATGTATGAGGAGCAAGTGATTGCAGAACGGAAAGAGCAATTAGAAAGACAACAACGTGAAAGAGAACTGAAAAAGCAACGCGATCGTGAGGCACAATTACAACGTGAACGTGAGCTACAAGAACAACGTGAGCGTGAAATACAGTTGCAAAAAGAACGAGAATTGCAACAACAACGTGAACGTGAATTACAGCAACAGCGGCTGCGTGAATTACAACAGCAAAGACAAGAGCTCGAATTACAAAAACAAAAGGAGCGAGAATTACAAAGACAACGTGATCTTGAATTGCAGAGACAGCGCGAATTGGAATTACAGCAACAGCGAGAGCTGGAATTGCAGCAACGGCAACGCGAATTTGAACTACAGCAATTAGAAATTCAAAAACAGCGCGAATTTGAACTACAGCAATTAGAAATTCAAAAACAACGCGAATTTGAACTACAGCAATTAGAAATTCAAAAACAACGCGAATTTGAACTACAGCAATTAGAAATTCAAAAACAACGCGAATTTGAAGCTCAACAACAACGTGAGTTTGAACTTCAACAACAACGAGAGCTTGAAATACAGCAGCAGCGTGAAGCAGAATTACAACAATTACAACAACAGCGTGAAATCGAATTGCAACAGCAACACGAATATGAGTTACGTGAGCGTGAATATGAGAGAGAAATGCAATCACATTTATATGCCCAGAGGCCTCCCCCATTGCAGCTCCAGTCGTCAAATAAATTTCCACCTCAAGATACCCGTAAAAATAACATTAAAGACAATATTAATGATTGGATGGAAAATCAAAGGGCACCGCATTTAATGCAAAGAGATGACTTACGAAATCAAAAAGAAATTTCGAAAGAACAAGAATGGGCACGAAGAAACCGACCAAAAACTGCTGAACCTCAGTGGCCTGATCCACATCCAAGAGATATTGACAGAATAAGGAGGACAAAAACTCCAACGAGAGAGAGTGAATATGAAAGGCGAATGTATAGAGACACTGGTAATTGGGATGAAAGGGAAAGGCATATGTCTGACGTATATGAAAAAGATGATAGATATGAAGATAGGCGAAGAGAATTTGAATTGAATGAGAGAGGTAGACGACCAGCAAAGGATGAAAGAAGTCGAATGTTTAGAGAAAAAACCCCTCATAAGGAAAATAGTTGGAGTGAAAGAGATAAACGTAGAGAATACGAATACGATGAAAAGGACAGGAGAGCACCCAGAGAATTAAGGGAACATGAATTAGATGGTAGGAATCAACGATTCCTAAGAGATTTACGCGAAGAAGAATGGGATGGAAGAGATAGACGTCCTTTCCCTAGGGTCTCTAACCAAAGCGATTCAGATGAAAGATTAAATGGAAAACGTTCACTTAGAAGCTCAAAATCAACTGATTGGGATGATAAAGCTGATCGACTTATACCGAGAGAAAGAGATCTGAGAGAGAACGATTGGGACGAAGTTAGTAGTCGATCTTCTGGAAGAGAAAGAGATTTAAGAGATAATGATTGGGAAGAAAGAAGCGTTCGATCATTACCGAGAGACATAAGAGAAAGTGACTGGGATGAAAAATCAACTCAACCTTCTCCAAGGAGAGATCATGAATGGGACGATAGAATGAATAGACTTCGGCCGAAAGAGTCTAGGGAAAGTTTGGAAGGTAAAAATACGAGGCCATCCCCCAGAATTTCGAAGGAGAATGAGTGGGATGAGAGAAGTTTAAAGGCATCGCAGAAGGACCCACGTAGAAATGACTGGGATGAAAGAAATATTTATCGTGACAATGGCAAGACACCTGAACGAGGTTCTGAATTGATAAATAAAGGTAGACGCAGGTCAAGAGATAGTGATTGGACTGAAAATACAGATAGACCAAGTGAAGGCCATGAAGAAGATGAAGATACTATAAGCGAGTTTGATTTAAATCAATCTGAGAAATTAAATATTAAAGAAAGAGACCAAATGAATAAACCAGTAGGTCGTATTGTATCGTTACCACCATTACCACATGATTATCAAGAGTTTGATGATAAGGATCCCGAGCTAGAAAATCTAAAGGAACTTGTAGAAAAACTGGATAGAGAGGAAGATAGTATACATGAGGTAAAGCATTGTTACTCAATTTTGTCTTATTCGCATTCAATATTTATTATTAAGAACAATTCATATTAGGAAAATGTCCCGGATAATTTCGTTGACATGACAATAAGTCGACCAACGAGTATATTCATTACCGAAGATACGTGGGCTCAACTAGCGAATACATTGAATGGTGGTAATATAAATCCATTCTATTTGAATCCCGAAGAACGATTCAAAACCGATAATAATGGAGTAGATGCAAAATTAGCACCAATACAAGAAGTTGAAACTCCAGAACCGACGCATATTGAAGAAAAATCCAAGTCCCTTGATGATGATTCACTTCGAACATCACCACCCACTTCTCCAATAATTGATTCACACGATACATTAGCTACATCACCAAAACTGTCAAATGTTTCAGAGACGATTATGGAACAACCTTCAGAGACAGTATTACAAAATACAGATTCAGAAATAATAGAAGAAACTTCAGTAACTGATGTATCACTTATTTCCCCGAAAAATACTATATCTGTTCCAGAAGAATCATCGCCTACTAATATGTCCATAAACAATATTTCTGCAGTAGTTGAAGTACCATCACCTGCATCACCTGCATCTTCTGTGGATAGTGGTAATTCTTCAATATTTGGTGCACGGGACAGAGCTTTAAGAAGAGCTCAACGTTAGTATAGACTTTTTTTTAATTCACGAATTAATCTGTGTTATCAAATTTGACTTATTTTCATTATGAATTTTGTTTTGGCAGGTTTTAACCCTGGGTCACCACTTCCTGGTGCTGCTCAAGAGAGACGTTTATTGCTTGCGACATTATTAGCTCGCTTACATGATCACGATACTGACGTCCATTTATTTCGTAAGCTTATTATAATATCCAAAGAGACGCCGTTATCAAATAAGGAATTGGCGGAGGATATATGGGAGAGTGGAGATAGATTTGTCGAGCTAATCAATGCGTTAATGGGTTTCCTGAGTGATTTAGAACAGGTATTTAAGTAATCATTTGTTTATTTTGTTTAGTAATTAATTTTCTGCGATATTTATTTATTTTAATTTCTATAGCAAAATAATGAATTAAAGGAGGGTGCAGTAATTTTACTTGGACAATTGATTAATAATCAATCAGATTATACCAGAAGTCAAGAAAGAGATATATTAAGAGTCTTATTAGAATGTCGGGCTGATCCAGCGGTACATTATTTTTATTCTACGAATCACAATAGAAATAACATTTGCAATATTTGTTTATTAATCTTTTTTTTTTTATCTACAGGTATGCGGACAGGCCGATGATATTTTAGATAATTATATCCAGATAGTAGATGCTAATGTCGGACTTTACGCATTAATAGATATAATGGAATCAAAATTTTTTAATACATTCGTAAGTTCGCCGTTACCGAGTAGTAGCTCTCCACAATTAGGATCAAAGGCAAGCATGAAAGGATCTGCTTTTGTAGTTTTATCAAAATTGGTAAAAAGATTTGATAAAAAATCGTTGGAAAGACAAGTCGGAAGTATTGTGCCACTAACTATCAAAGTAAGTTGACGTATATTGTACTTGAATTTTTTTCATGTCATAATATTCAAATTTTACTTTCAATAAATGTTTTAGGGGTTCAACGATCCAAAACCCGAAATTCGAAAATCGGTAGTCGATGCACTTGTTGCAATTTATTCAGTAATTGGGGACGATAATACATTATTCCAGTATCTTGGTAGTTTAAACGCAGCTCAACAAAACCTTCTAAATTATTATTTTGATAAAAGTCGAAAACAGCAAAGAACCACGTCATCACCTGGACGAGGAATCCGAGTATAATTAGTATAATTATAATTATTAAAATGAATAAAATTACCCTTTTTTAACTTAAAAAAAAACCAAAAACAAAAAATTCTTAGTTAGCCCAAACTATTTATATATATTAATTTATTTAAAAAAGTTTAGTTAAATTATTGTTTAAAAAAGCGAGAATATGTATTTGTAATATTTCAATCATTTTATTTTTAATAGATATAATCACATAGCTAAGTTATTCAATATTTATTCAAAAAAAATTAAAAAAAAAGGTTTATTAGATAAAAATTACATCATCTCAGATTATTTGAAAATGCCTTAGATAGTACAGGATTCAATTTATCTAAATTTTTTATTTTCTAACCGTGACTTCAGATATGATATGCCTGCATGATTATGTATGACAAACATTCTTTCTTTTCTTGATCTGAATTAACGCGTTGTTTATTTCATGATTTTTTTTTTTACAAGGGTATAGAGTATAGACACAAAAGAATTTTTTTGCAAGACATTATTAATAAATAGACTTATAATACTTAATGAAAAAATAATACAGTAGTAACAAGTACTTATTTTTTTTTTTTAATATTTTATTTCAAAACAATAAATATTAACAGATAAGAGAAAAAAATTTGATTTTAACGTTATTTTCAAAATATTTCTTTTTTGTTTATCACATTATCAATTATCGCGTATTTTAACCCGGCGGGACAAGTACAAGAAAATAGCATCTGATGGAGTGATGGTCCAAGAATGATACATACAGATCGTATAAGAAAATAGCACGTGATTGTATAAGAAGCCCCGGTTCAGGATAAATTTGTCTTTGCGTTTGTGTAAAGTGAAATTAGAGAATCATGTGATAATGCACATCATTTTGGATAAAATTGAATTCATCATTATCGATTGTGCGACGAAATTTTTAGTGAAGAAAAAATTTTTTATCTTTAATCACATCAGATTATGAATGGCGTGAGAATTTAATTAACTAATTAACTATAAAATACGGAAATCCTTAGTTACGTTTACAAAACCATTTTTTTTTTTTTTGTGAATACTTTAATAATGGCTTGTAAAGAACTTGGCATTCCAACTGGTGTTATCACTGGAGAAAATGTTCGTAAATTGTTAAATTACGCTAGCGATAAAGGTTTTGCTATTCCAGCAGTGAATTGTACTTCTTCTTCAACAGTTAATGCAGCTTTGGAAGCTGCTCGTGATATCAAAGCACCACTCATTATCCAACTTTCTCAAGGTGGTTCGGCTTATTATGCTGGTAAAGGTTTAAGTAACGACGGACAACGAGCTAGTATTATCGGAGCTGTTGCCGCTGCCCATCACGTTAGACTTGTCGCAAAAGAGTATGGGATGTAAGTTAGTAAAAAATTCTAATTTCTTTTATGAAATAATTTTATTTTATTTTATTTTCTTATTTATGTATCTATTTTTTTTTTTTTGCTACGATCATAGCCCAGTTATCCTGCATTCTGATCATTGTGCCAAGAAACTTTTACCTTGGTTTGACGGAATGCTAGAAGCCGATGAAGAATATTTTAAAAAACATGGAGAACCACTTTTCAGTTCGCATATGTTGGATCTTTCGGAAGAGCCGAAAGATGAAAATATCGCAACCTGTAAAAAATATCTTGAACGTATGTCAAAAATCAATTTATTATTAGAAATGGAAATTGGTATTACAGGAGGAGAAGAAGATGGTGTTGATAATACGGGAGTTGATAATGCATCATTGTATACACAACCTGAAGACATTTGGGATGTTTATCGTGAATTGAGTCAAGTTTCTGATATGTTTACTATTGCTGCTGCATTTGGTAATGTTCATGGAGTTTATAAGCCTGGAAATGTTAAACTTTCTCCTCATTTACTTAAAAAGCATCAAGAGTATGTTAAAAAACAACTCGGCAGTAAATCCGATAAACCTATTTGGTTTGTTTTTCATGGTGGTAGCGGTTCTGTTAAAGATGAAATTAAAGAAGCTGTTAGTTATGGTGTTATCAAAATGAATGTTGATACTGATACTCAATGGGCTTATTGGGAAGGTATTAAAAATTATTATGAGGGTAAAAAAGGTTATCTCCAATCTCAAGTTGGCAATCCTGAAGGTGAAGATAAGCCAAACAAAAAATATTATGATCCTCGTGTTTTTATTCGCGAAGCTGAAAAAACTATGACTAAACGTGTTCAAGAAGCTTGTCGTGATTTAGGAAACGTTGATCGTTTGTGATCATAAGGACCTTCAATATTTATTATATCGAGAGAAATATTTAATATAGTTTATTGTTCTTATTTTGATTAATTTGCTACTTTTCTTAATGAAAACTAATAAAATTATTTGTCAATTTGAACTTTTTTTTTTATAAGTAAAAACTAAATATTACCGTATTTGAATATATCTCGTGATCTAATGGTTATAAAAAAATAAAATTTAGTTAATTGAATTTGACGAATTTAAAGGTACAAAATTTATAATTTTTAAATTAATATCGACTGAGGTGCTTATACGTGAAGGTGGAGTTCTTAATATTATTCACCTGGTTGATTTATGAAATCCTTACATCAAGTAATTTTTTTAGTAAAAAATTATAAATACAATAGGAATTTCCAAAAATCCATTCTATTAAATAAATATTATTAAAAAAAAAATATTTAATATTAAAAAAAACCACTAGGATTTTCTACGTATTAATAATAGTAAAAATTTTTTTACATTAAATTAAAAAAAAAATAGCATTAAACTTTACTAATATTAGGTTTTTATTTGGAAAAAATAAACATAAACCCAGTTATTCATATACAAAAAAACTAGTAAATTCTAATCTAATTTATTAAGCATTAAACCTCTTATCATCAATCAAGAGTTTAAGATCCTATGAGTGCACTGTCAGTTGAAAACTCTGGTTAAAAAAGTAAGCATTATTTGAAACAACCCTTTCTTAGAAAGAATTTCTCCCTTTAGTTTACATCTATAAGTACTCAAAAGACTTATTGTAACCACAACATAAAATCCAAAGCTAAAAAAAAAGTAATAAAAAAAAGCTAAAGTAAACATTATAAAAATAAAAAAAAAATATTTTGAATACAAAGTAACCATTATAGTATTACATTTACCCTGCCTATAACTAGCTAAGCTTATACAATCATCCTGTTAGTATATAAATCTTTTTAATAAAAAATGAATTTCAATTAAAACTATAAATTTATTCATATTATCAAAGTCTTTTTATTTTTTATCTATTTTCAGTTTTCCAAAAAACTTTTCCTCTTGCTTTTTGTTACTCAAACCTTATATATAATATTCAAATTATTGCTTTAATTCTGCTTGTAGTTGAGATTCTTCTTTAGTGATCTATTTCTAAATTTATTCAAGATTAATAGAGTTCTAAATGAGTCAAGTCAAATTAATTGATAAACCTAACCTAAAATTTTTTTCAGATTAAGTCAGATCAAGTTAGATCAAGTTATATCAGATTATCTGTTTAACTTGACTTGATCTGAACTGAAACCTTAAAATTTTCAGGATTTTTATTAAATACAGTCAACTCTCTTTATAGTCACACATTTGGGATAACCCATTTTCTGTGATTATAAAGAAGTGTGACTATATACAAAACATATATTTTATTATACTTTATTAAAAAATATATGTATATATTATTAAATCAACAACTAGTAATTATAGAAAAATAAAACAGCTTGTTAGAATCATCTCATTAAAACAAATTGAATGGTAGTAGTTTTATCTTCTTACGATCACTAGCTGATGAGATATTTAGCAAAATGTTAAAAATTGGCATTTTAATATTTCTTAATTTACATTTACTGCACTGCTAAACGTTTTGCTTAATTTCTCAATATCTAGTAATTGTAAATAAATGATTAATAGCTCTTTAGAATCATCTAATCGAAATGAAATGAATGGTAGTAAGATCATCTTTCTAAGTACTATAGATCGCAAATTATACAAAAAAAATCTTAAAATAATAAATTATTAGATAAGTCACAATCTATCATACCTAAAAAAATGATTTTACCACCATTTGATTTTTCTTGATCAGGCAATTTTAAAGAGCTATTAATTATCTTTTTACAATTACTAGATGCTAAAAAATTAAGCAAAATGTTTAGCGACACAGTAAATATAAATCAAGAAGTATTAAAATGCTAATTTTTGACATTTCGCTAAATATCTCATCAGCCAGTAATCGTAGATTACATCTTTCTATAATTATTAGATGCTAAACAATTTATTATATTCTTTACATAACTGTGATTATAAACAGTACTTTTTAATATGAGATTTTTGAAAATAGATATGATAGTGACTATAGATGAATTGTGATTATATAGGATAAATTTTAATAATAAAATATTTTGAATATCCAACTTGGTATGACTATATAGGCATTTTGCAGTAGAAAGGGATGAAACTACTAAAAAAAATAAAAAATAAGTTAATATAAAATTTGAACAAATTATAGCATTTAAAATATTTTTAGTATATAAAAGAAAATTTGAATTTTTTTAGTAGTTTCATCCCTTTCTACTGCAAAGCGCCCATATAGTAAAATGTGATTATAATGAAAGTAATTATAAAGGAAGTTAATTGTAGTAAAAAAAAATTGGGTTAAAATATTTTTTTTCAAAATATTGCGATTTACTTTTTTATATTAAAATCATCATATAAAAAGATAAATCACAATATTGCAACTAACTTTTTTTTATATAGTTATTTTTTATATATAGAATTAATATAAAAAAGTGAATTCTGATATTACAATTCACTTTTATATATAGAATTAATATAAAAAAAAATGAATTCTGATATTGCAACTCACTTTTTATATATAGAACTAATATAAAAAAGTGAATTCTATATCGCAACTTACTTTTATTATATAAAATCAATATAAAAAAGTGAATTCCAATATCACAACTCACTTTTATTGTATAAAATCAATATAAAAAAGTGAATTCCAATATCACAACTCACTTTTATTATATAAAATCAATATAAAAAGTGAATCATAATACCACAACTTACTTTTATTATATAAAATTAATAGTTTTAGGTTAATAGGTTATCTAAATCATATTGATGTTACAATCTGAACTGATACTGAATTGCAATTGCTAACTCTGATTATAATTTAATTAGAATCTCAGATATCTAATATAGAGGTAATAATAGACTTTTGGCCAAAAATACCCCTTTTTGCTAAAACTCAAAAAATTGTTTTTTGTAAATATCTCAATATCTAGTAGTCCAATTTTGATGAACTTTTTTTTATTTTGTAGTTCTCATTTAGCTAGTTCTCATTTAGCTCTACAATTTAAAAAAAGTTCATCAAAATTGGATTACTGGATGCTGAGATATTTTCAAAAAATGATTTTTTGAGTCTTTAAAAATAAGCTAATTTGCCAAAAGTGTGATTATAACCTGTTTTAAAGATATTCAGGATCCTATTTAACTAAAGAAAAAGTAAAGCAAATTTAATCAAATTTTATAAAATTCAAATTAGTTTTTTGCAATTATCTTATTTTCAATAATTCAATTATTTTTAAAAAATTGTAATTATTAAATATTAATAGATTCTATAAAATAAAAAAAGTTTATTGATTTAAGTCTGATCATTAAATTCTAAAATATTCATAAAAATTAAATTTTAATATAATTGATTATAAAAAATTTTTTAACTAATTAAAAATTAATATTAAAATATTACTATATAATCATATTTTACTAAAAATAAGCAAATTTTAAAAATAAATAATATTGTATTTATATAATATTTAAAAATAAGCAACTTATAAAATTTATTGTAAAATTTAATTAAATATAAATAAAACTTATTTATTGAATAATGATATGTAAAAGAACAGAAAAACTTATATAATTAATTATTTTTTATAATATAAATATATAGTCTTTCATTTTACTTTAAATATATATGTAATTATTGTTAACATACCTATCTACAAAATTAACAAAATTCACCTAAATTAAGAAATTTGATAATAATTTAATAATATTAGGTAAATTAAGATTTGCAAAAATAACTCCACTTGTACTATATGATCACATGATAGATATTAAAAAATTATTCTAACAAAAAAATGGCGTTAAAAATTTTTTTTTTCATAAACTTCCTATTAAACTTCAGACCTTGCCTACTATTAAAATAGATCACTCTATGATTTAAGGTAAGGTTTATATATAAAATTCTTTAAAAATCCTACTATAAAAAGAAATTTTATATTACAGTATATTATTATAATTTTTTTCTTCATTTTAATTAATTAACTAATAGAATTTAAGCAAATTCTAAAGTAAAATTTCATATGAAAGTAAAATTTCTACCAGTAATATATCTTAGTAATAGGCAGGATTTTTAAACTTTCCATCAACTTTCCTATCAACTTTTCAACTAGTTTCTACTTCAAATAAGTTAAGAATTTTTGCAAGTTTAATTATTTTATATTAGATACAACTTAGAGCTGTTTTTTAATTTTTTTTTTATAATTTATAAAAAAAATTTATTTAGAAAGCAAAATTATTCAAAAAAAATCTTTCAATAAATAAATAACTCTAAATATAAATAATAATATTTTAATGAATTTAAATTATGTATTAATTACTTTAATTACTGTAAGATCTATTTGATATATTATTTCTTAGTTAATTTTTTTCATCAAATCAACAAATATTTTTGATTTTTGTAAAGTTTTTCTTTTTTTTAATAAACTAACTTTATAATATTTTTTTACTTTTTTTGTCCAGAGTGAAGCAAAGGACTATATATGTTTTTAAAGGACTATGTCAAATAGTGTCACGTGATGATATCTGGTTGTCTGCATGCATCACTATATATGAAGTCAAAATTAAAGACCAAAAGTAGAAATATTTCGACTTGGGAAGCTCAAAAGTCGAAATTAAAGTCGAAATGGTCGAAATTACATCATAGTCATGT